>BQNB010007121.1:0-31277 GCA_026074375.1 Tanacetum coccineum
GTACTTACCTTGGCAACAACTGCCTTAGCTCGTGTTTGACGAACTTTGGACTTGCTCTCGATGATTTTTAAACATTCGCGAGGCATTTTGTCCAAAAAGTTTCCACCTGCTGCGGAGTTCAATGAATCTTGATCATTAATGTTCAAAGCATTATAGAATGTATCAAGTTGATGCAATTTTGAGAATCCATGGTGTGGACATGCCCTAAGTAGATCATTGAAACGATCCCAAGCCTCATAAAACGATTCATCGAACCTTTGCTGAAATCTGGTGATCTCATTGCGAAGATTCGTCGTTTTAGAGGGAGGGAAAAACTGGTTGATGAATTTGGATACAAGATCGTCCCAAGTTTGAATGTGGGGGTTTTTTTTCTAAGCCATATTCGGGCTGTCCCTCGATAGAGAATGGAAAAAGCATAGCTTAATCGTTAGAATTGGAACATTGGGGCACCACATCGCTTCGACGAGCAGCGGAGGTGATCTTGTTGAAGTAACGGTTATGAGCTATGCGGGTCTTCTTTGTCTATGACGAAGAACTGTTTGTTCTGGACAAGATTGATTATCCCATGTTCAGCTTCGAAATTGTTTGCCACAATTTCAGGAATAGGTTTTGCGTCTCGGTACCTCCCTCGGTGGTGTGCTTGGAGCAATTGAGCCATAGTTCGAGTGTCTGCCCGTTGGCTCTACGGTTGGATCTTCCTGAAATGGGTATTCTTATACGAGAGGTTCAAATAACCAACTGGCGTTCCTTCTGTGAGGGAGGTCGCGGCTCACGAGCACTGAGATCGAGGTCGTGCGCATGCACAAAATGGAAAATAAATTAAAATAAAAGAAGTTTCTATAGTTTTTTTTTTTTTTTTTTTTTTTTTTTTTTTGGATTTTTTTGGATTTAAAATATATTCACAATCTATTTTAAACGGACAAGAGATAGACAACTTAAGCCAAATAATCAATCTTACTTCACGGTAGCTCTCAGAATGAAAAACGCACAGGTGAGCGGAGGAGTAGGAATAGCGCGAAGCTTATTTCTCCTTTCGGGTCGTAGTTCCTAGGAACAACCCTCCTTATACCCACTTTATAGTTTGTTAATCAAAATGAGGTGAGCCGTATATCGTAAGTGACACAGAAGGCAAGTTTTAAATCTTTGGTTCGATTGGGAACTCAATAGTTCACCGGAACTTATTGTGATAATACCTCAGTAGAGAATATTATATTTTGGTATTTTTACCAATTAGTGAATTTTAAATTTTTATGGACAATTTTTTTATTTTTTTGATTTTTTTGGTTTTTTTTTTTTTTTTTTTTTTAATTTTTTATATGATATGTACTAATAAAAAGAAAAGAAAAATATTTTTGTGTTTTTTTTTTTTATATGATATATTAATAATAAGACAAGTTCAGATCAAAGTCGGATAGAAATCGTAGCAAATGCCTCCCCGGCAGCGGCGCCAAAAATTGGTTCGTCTGATAGTATATATATAAAATACTAGGCAAATCCAAACTCTTCACCCTTGACAAAGGGAAAAAGTCAAGACCTACTTAGAAATAAAATATATAAGAATCAAATCAATGATAAAAAAAAAATTCCGGAAGAGATATTCCCGGGTCGTATGTCCCAACGAGGCTGCAATTGAAATTTATCCTGGTTTGATGAGAAATTGAACAATGGAAACACTGATATAATTACAACGAAAATTAAATAAAATCTAATTTAATCTACGGGAAAACAAGCAAAGGAAATGGGGATCTTAAAACTACGGGTACATCCAACCACACCAACTCCAACTCCCCTCCTACTCCCTATCAAACAATATTAGTTATTAGCGGAAGTTCCTAAAATTAAATCTATACTAAAATACGGGGAACAAAATCAGGTATCGGGAAACCTAAATACTAAAAATTAAGAAAATAAATGCTAAATTAAATTAAAAATCAAAATTAAATTCTAATTAACTTAATTTGAAAAATAAAGAAAACTAGAACTAAAACGGAGGTCGTTTGAATGTAAAACGAAAAGAAACGGTAAAACGCACCCGGTATACGGGGGTCATAATAAAACTGAAATTTAAGAAAAATTAAGCCTATACTAAATTTTATATTTTTCCTAGACACTAAATGACAAAAGAAAATTTTGTAAAAAAGAAATATATTTTTTTTATTAATTTTTGGATTTTTTATGAATTTTTAAAGATTAAATACTAATTAAAACTAAGAAAATAGAAAAAGACAAAAAATAAAAGTTATAAAAATTCTGAAAAAATAAAATAAAATAAAGAAAAAGTTAACAATTCTAAAAATATAAAAATGCCCAAATTTTACTGATTTTATAAAAAGTAATTAAACTAATTAAATTTTAACCTAAATTAATTAATTAAATTAAATAAACTAACTAAAGCTAACTGTTGTTAAAACTAAAGGACTAACAGTGAAAGGACTCAAGGACTAACAGGGTAACAGGCTAACTAACCACAGGGACTAACAATGTTAACTAGAAAAGACAAAATTACACAAATGGTCCCTGAAGTGGACCCCGATTACAAGGTGGGTCCAAGTTGCTTATTAGCAAAAAGCCAAAGAAGCAAACTTGTTCAGGGGCTTAAGGGGAGCATTTTTCATAAAAGGCACATAAGCTGAATCTCAAAGAATAAGCCATAAATGTGAGCTTTTGGGGCTGCAAAAGCTAAATAAGCTTTTTAGCTTATTTTTCTTTCTTTTTGGGGTTTAAAGGCACAATAAGCTATAAAACTAAGGGAAATAGGCTGCTAGGGAAAAGGGAATCCTAAATAAGCTATGTTTTCTAGAATAAGCCCTAAAATAAGCTGGGATCAAGATAAGCTATGGTGACAGTTTTTAAAAGAAAACAGAAAAAAGGGAACTTTAAGCTTAAATTAAACTAACCTAGAAAGTGAGATAAGCTATAAGATTTTAGGGATTTATAGGGCAACTAATAAGCTATAAATAAAAGCTAAAAGATCCTAAGGCTTATTATCTAAATAAGCTAGAAAAGTGGGCTGAGTTTAGGTGCTCAGCACCAGGGGAAGTAAGGCAGTGAGCTTAAAGGCTTTTTGGGCTTATGAAATAAGCTCTTAAGAGCTTTTTAGCTAAAACAAAGCACAAACAGATAACAAGGGGTGGTCAATGAGCTTATTTTCAAAATTTAAGCTAATAAGGTTAAGAAAAAGCTGCTGATAAATGGGCTTAAACTTGAGGGTTTTCAAAGAAATTGCAAAGCCACATTTTGACTTACACTTGGTCAAACCAAAGGGACAGAACAAAGGGGCTTTCTTTTTGGCTTCTTGTAACTCAAACAACACAAGAGATGAGGAGCTTAAGCTGTTTCAACAGCTTAAGCTCTTATGGTCATTTTGGCTCATTCAAATTTTGAAAGAATATAGAAACAACTTAAAAACTTATTTTCAAATTAAAAGTTGTGATTAAAAGGGCTTAATAAAGCCTACACACTCAGCCAAAGTTGGCTGAGTGGTTACAACCCATAACCAACCCATATTGACCCATTTTAACACTAAACCAAACACCCCCTTAAATATATAAAAAACGTTTTTTAACTGATTTTAGTGAAAGGAAAGCTTAGACATGTAATTATAAGTGGGGTTTAATCACTTTAACAAACTCTTACATAAGTTTAAACAGAATTAAAAGGCTTATATGATATTTTGAATTTTGACAAATGCAATATCACAAAAATACTTAACTTTGATTAAAACTGAAAGTAATACAATGAAATCTTAAAAAGAACTGAGTACAATAATATTTAAAGCAAACTTAAGCAAAATTTTAAACTAAGAAAGGTAAAAAAAAGATGATGTTGTTCGGCTTGGTCTTGACTCTTTTATAGCAGTCTCTCAGCCTTCTCTTTGTGTTGGGATGTGCTAGCTGTGAGTGTAGAAGTAATCCAAAGCAATCCTAGCCCTCCATTTGGTCTTCTCTTCATCTCACCATTGAAAGGGTTTTCGGGGTTGAGTGTTTGTGACAGGGAAAGGGGTTATAAGGGCAGGGTAAGGTGGGAAGAGGTGAGGGGTGAGCTGGAAAGGTACTTGGGAGAGTGGTATTGGCTTGAAAACGTGGGGAAAGGCTGTATGGTTTTTGGCGGGTACGGGGGGTGGGTTGCAGGGTTTAAACGCGAACAATGGGGAAGAGGCACAATTGGCCCCTCAACTCTCTTTCTCTTGTCACTTTCTTTTAGCCCAAATTTTAGTTATAACATAGTTTGGAAAGTGGCAGTTTCGGCCCCTCTGGTTTTATAACAAAAGAAAACAAAGAAAGTTAGGGGTAATTGCAAAACTGGTCCCTCTAGTTTATAACTAAAAGAAAAACTGCCATTTGGCAGTTTTAGTCCTTCTTTGTTTTACCACTTTTCTTTTATAAAATAACTTTTAAAACTTGGCATTTTTGGCCCCTTTTCTTTATTTTTTTATTTTTAATTATAAAACAAGTTTTTAAAATTTACATTTTTGGTCCTTGAGTTTTATAAAAAAGATGTTTTGGGCTATTGGGCTTGTATTGGGCTTGGGTTTGTTGTTGGGCTTGTATTGGGCCCAATTGAGTGTGTCTGGGCCCAATAAGGTTTAGGCTTATGTTATTGGGCTTTTTAAGGCCCAATAAGGTACAGGCTTGGTTATTGGGCTTTTTCAAGCCCAATAAGGTTATGGAGTGGGTTTTGTGTGTACAATGGCTGAGATTGGCTGTAACTGGGCTAGGATTGGGCCTTCAAAGTCTTCACAGTCTTTGTAGATATACTATTGGGCTTTCCCGGCCCATCAGATGGGTTAAGATTGCATTCAATAGTATTCTTCAGTTCCGGCTCCGGTTCGACTGCTGATTCTTCTGTATTGACTCTGACTTTGGTATTTTTGGACTTTGGCCTTGATTTTGCACAGTCTTTTCCATTCCATGCTCAGTTTTGTCATTTTGGCTTGGTTTTCTGTCTTTTTGTTGATATCCACTTCCTGCACAATACAAATGCAAAACAAACATATATTTGGCAGTTTTTGTCTGTTTTTGGTCATTTAAGCTCGTTTTTAGAGGTAAAAGATATGTGTAATTAAGCACTTATCAGCTACTTATCTTAAATGAATCTCACATTTTAATACCTTGATATCTTCCTTATAATCAGACTCATTCTTCTTATAAACTAGAAGTCTTGCTTCTACAGACTCTAAACTTGTTTTATAAGCAATAGCATTTAAATTAGATGTCCTTAAGTCTTTTAACAGTTGTTCATTTTGTTTTTTAAGATTTTTAACATTTTCCAAACAAGATGATGAACAGTTTGAATCAGTAGATACCTCAGAGTTAGAATTTGTAGAAGAGTAAGCCATGAGTGCAAAGTTAGTTGGACCTTCTTCTGCTTGATCACTCTAATCATAACTAGAACCATTATAAGATACCAAAGCATTAGAAGTAGTTGTCTCTACTGGCATAACCCTTTTTGTGTTCTCCCTATTCCTGTTTTCTTGGTTCCTTGGAGCCCTGCACTACTTACAATGTGTCGTTTTTGTGGCAGTTGTAACACTCCACCTTGGACTTATCAAACACAATGGTTTCAGTACCATTCACAGTAAGCTTTCTTCCAGTGTTCTTCAAGAATCTCCTTGCCCTCATTATTAGCATAGCCATCTACCACCTCAAGTCCATATATTCTAAATTATCAGGATTAATTTGTTGCAAGTCCTCATTGTCAAGTTGTGGACTGTTTGGTTGACTTGCAAAGAAAGCACATATAACATCATCACTCAAGTTATCAATTGTTATTGAGTTAACAGTAGTAGCTTGAGTGCTAGCAGTTGTAACACCATGAGCAGTATTAACTGCTCCATTTGTATTGTTGATGCTATTTGAGGACACAAAGGCTACGTTTTGTGTGTTTGTGCTTGAGATTGATGTCCCTTTGACATCTGGTTCATAGATCTTCAGGTTGTTATAAAGATCACCCAAGCTTAATGTATCTATCTCAGGCTTGTTCCTCCACACAATGGTATGTGTGTTCCATTCTGGTGACAGACTTCTTAAGAACTTCTGATTTACATCTTCTTGTAGGATACTTTCACCATGAATCTCCAACTGACTAATAAACTTTTAAAGCCTATCAAAGGTTTGATCTAATACCTCTGCTTTAGAAGATTCCTCTAAGTCTTTTTAGTAGCAGCATTCAATCCAAACCTCTTCTTAATAGCTTGCAGCAATGACTTGGCATCTTTGATGGAGTTAAACTTCAATTGATGTTCATTAGGGATACCCATCAATACAGTGCTTCTTGCCTTCAGCTCTAACCTCCTTTGTGCCTTTTCTTTAGCAGTTGAAGGAGAAATTGTAGTCTTAACACCTTCAACAATTTTTGTTACTGGAGGTGCATTACCATTTTTATGACTTCCCATAGAGAATAATCAATCATCTGGATGTACTGTTCCATCCTCATCCTCCAGAGCTCATACTCACCTGGTTTGAGCATAGGCACTTTTGATGCAGCCACCATATGCACTAAGTCTTGATCCATGTCTTCTTAGCAAAATTTCTCAAAGCAACAAGCTCTGATACCACTTGTTGATCCCACTTGAATGGATCTTGAATTCCTTAGCTTGTGTAAGGTTTAGTTATGCCAGATAAATCTAACACAACTTAGTTAAGAAACTTTGTTTGATAATACTAAAGATTATGCAGAATCTAATCTTTAATATAAGAAGAATTCTTCAATGAAATAGTAACACAGAACAATATAATTCAACAATAAAAACTCCAATATTATTATTACAAATAATACGAATACTCTCCTAGTATTAGGATTATAAAACCTTGAAGCTATAACGATATAAAAAACAAAAGATTTCTAGATATGATTCTAATGATAAACTTTATGCCCTAGGACCTCCTTTTATACACCAAGGAGTCCTAGTCGATTTACAATATATTATAAAAACTTAGAATATTCTTAAAGATCTATTTTATAAATAACAATCCTTATCAACTAAGTAATCTTGATCTTTAAGCAATCTTTATCTTTTCTGAGCAAACTTTATCCTTTCAGCAGTTGTAATCTTTTAACAGTTGTAACTTTGTATCAGCAGCATTAACTCTGAACACTAGCGGTAGTAACTTATACACCAGCAGCATTAACTGTGTACAAGCAGTAGTAACTACTTAAAATATTTTCTTCAATCTTCACCAGCAGTACTAACTTTACTCTAGCAGTACTAACATATACTAGCAGTAGTAACTAGCAGTACTAATATACACTAGCAGTACTAAGTTACACTAGCAGTAGTAACTATGAACTAGCAGTACTAACTACTTAGCATATTTTTCAGTAAAGTTAATGATCAGCACTAACTTTTGCTTAGCAGTAGTAACACAAACCTTAGCAGCAGTAACTCTAAGATCATCAAGAAGTCTTTTAATCCCAACATAAACATATTAACTGTGCGAAACGCTTTCACTGTTGAACATCCGTAGCGTCGGTGTTTAAAGCCGACAATGTACACCTCGCATTAAAAAAAGTGCGTCTGTTTCACTGTAGGCTTCTTACTCGGCGCTAGGGATGAGGTCGATAGTGTGCTTGCGGTTTTGTTACTTTCACGCGTGTTCAGATGCAGAGAGTCTCCTATAATTACACATGCGTGACGGCCGCAAAATCCTTGGCATGCGTTTAAATCTGACGTTGTTCTCGATACAACTTGCAGTTACTTTTGTCGCACGGACTAATTAACTCTACTAAATATCCATAGCGTCCATGTCAGAAGTCAACGATATCCGTTTGATACGTCAAACCACAATCGGTTGATTGTTGGCTTCTGCCTGGACGTTATGAATGTTTTTTAGACTGTGCTAGGAGTTTTGTCACTTTTACACGTTCCTGACATGTAGACATCAATCTACAATCTAGCGCTGGTGACAGTCATAAAATCCTTAGCGTATATTTACTGTGAACATATGCAACTTTGATTTTTACAACTACAAACCATATATTAAACTTCTAATCCAAGCTTTCCAATGTCTCAAATTACCCTCCATGACGCACAATAAGAATAATGAATTCAAGTAGTAGAATCTTAAACTAGTAGTAGTAACAATGACATAGCAGTAGTAATAAGGTTTAACTTGTTTTTCATAAGTGAAAACCTTCCCCTCAAGTGGTGCATTTAGCATATCTAAATTGGTTAAAACTTTATCATATTCTTCCCTGAACCATATGTTAAACCATCTCTTGACACAAAAGTAATAGAATAACCATTAGAACATGTAAGAATAAACATAACCAAACAGTAGTAACGAATACCATGTAGTACCATCCATGAAGAGCAGCACTAAAAATGACTAACAGTAGTAATCGATAACAAGCAGTAGTAACAATAAAGAGCAGCATTAATGGTTGAGTAGTAGTAAAAATACACTAGCAATATTAACTACTAACTAGCAATATTAACTTTTTTCAAGCAGCACTAATGAAGTAGAAGTAGTATTAAAAATATAGAAGCAGTATTAACCAAGTAAGAGCAGCATTAACCATGCATAAGCAATACTAACTTCTATGAAGCAACATTAACTTTGTTCGAGTAGTATTAACTGTTGTTGAGCAGTAGTAACCATGTATGAAGCAATAGTAACTTCCAATCAGTATTAACATGATAACCACTTTAATAAACTTTCCACAAGAACCTAAACTCGAACTCTTAGCTTCCACTTTCATATCACCTTTACTGTGATTACACTTCGTATTCATCATCAACTTTTGAGGTTTTTAGAAATTAGGGTTTCAAAAAAATGATTTATGAATTAAAACCCTAATTTTCACAAACTTTTTTATCCTCTTCATTCCTCAATACCTTCTCTTTAATACCCAAGTGTTCAAAGAAAAACTTCTAATAACAATAACAAAAACACTATTAAAAACAATGATGAAAGAGAAGTAAAACCATACCAACTTCAACTTTTTTGTAGCAAATTTCAAAAATTTATATCTTTCAATTAAAAGCTCAGATTGAAGATCCCTCAAGTGAGAATATGCCTTTATGAGTAAAGAACCTTTAATAAGAATTTTGTTAAGATCCAACAGTTAACGAATGAGATATCCTATTTTTACCACAACTGTGCAGAAAGTTACAAAAATAGAAACCAAATCTAATTTTTTAGGTTTCTTTGCATACAAAATCTTCTTTCTTTGATTGTAAAACCTTATAGATCCTAGATCATGATCCACTTGGATCGGATACTAATTGTTAAGAATCGTTTAAGCTCCTGGGATCAAAAATAACAAAGTATTGATACACAGCGGAATTTAAATAAAGAACAATGTTATTTTCACAAGGCTTACATTCATACAAGCCCCAATTCTATTTGATCAATATAGAACGGTTACCTTACTGTAACAGGATCAAAGATACCTTTGATCTTAGAGCTAAACCACACTAGACGTCTACATCACACCAATAGGATACACACACACGTTTTGGGTGTATACACAATCACACACATAAACTATGTCTAGGGATCTCTTTATATATATAGCCCATAAGACTTACAAAGGAATCTTAATTGTATTAGGAAACTAAATCTTTTCCTAATCTTTAATCTTTATCTTTTAGGTAAGATCTTTTAGAATCCTCCATATTTTATAGAATTCCATATTGTCGAATTAGCACCTTCTTGTTTCATTCTTTTATCATTCTTTTTGTATCATTGTTTTTGTATCATCAAATCAATAGTTCCTAACAAAATCCCATAAGCCCATCCATAGCCGGCCATTGTAAGTATATAAACACCTCTCAATGCCTTGGAGAGGTGGTTGGTTGTTCATTTTTCACACACATTAATGCATTTTCTCTTTATGTTTACTTTTTCTCTCTAAAGTGTTCATCTAACCACTCTCTCTCTAAAATCACCTATCTTTCCCTCTTCACGTATGTTATTTGATTAGTCTTCTACTACTATTATTATTTCTCTTATTTAATACATTATGTTTTTAATATATTATTAGGTCTAGGAATGGCAAATGACAACTACATTTGACTTGGATGACTCTCTCCTTTTTATCATCCTATCAACGCTTTATGATTAGCAAATTTTAGGAATATGACATGCGAACAATGCCACTACTTGCTAAATGATTTGTATGCTAGTTTAGAACCACATATTATTGTTTGAATTAGTTGATTCTTGAATTTGGTAAATGCCAAAATCATTGGACTTAAGAAAAGGAAAAACTGGAAATTTTCATTTTTCCAGAAAACGGCCCCCATAAATACCCGGCGGCCCCCCAATATATTAGGGACCGCCTAATAATATGGGACTGCCGACAAGGGGGGACGAAAATTTTAAGTTTGCCTCTTTTTTGTATCTTTGACCCTCCTACCTACATCCTCAAGCTGGCACTTCCCTGTTTAGCGAAACCATCTTTTGCATCCCATTCTATCCAAACCATACTTTGCCATTTTATTCTATCTTTCCGTTTATTTAAATCATACAATTCTCATACTTCACTACCACCTTTACCTTCTTCATCCTCCTCTCCTTCATCATCAATGTCTTGCTCAAACCACCATTCTAACTTCTCTAGAAAAACATGAATGTCGGTAAGACAAGTATGGAAACGCAAAACATCCGCTCTAAAATCATCACCTTCTTAACAAAAAGACTCACCTCCACTACCTCCAAGAGTCTATTTACAATCTCCTTCACCACCATTATACAATCCCTTAAGAGATCAAATGATCAACTAACTTCACAACATTTCCACCATCCTTGATTCACACATTAACCCATCCAATGCCTACATTCATGCACCACCTTCACCATCACCACAACCAATTCATCCTCCTTCTCATGCTCAAGTAGAATTTCACTTAAGTTTTTGTCATTGTTGCATGTTTTCTAGACACCAATTCCACTCCTTGAGAAATGAAATCAACTTCATTCACTTTCTTCTCAACTGTCCCATACCTTAAACTCGTACCCCTCCAAATCATGTGTCACCAACCCCTTCTTTTTCCCTCTTTAATTAATCATTCTCATATGATTAATCTACCTAAATAATCGACCATTTATCTTTTGATTATGGCATCTTCTACATTTCAAGAATCTACTAGTGTAGATATATGCCTTATTATGTCTTTATTTCATGATTATCTACTTTATATTGTAATGATTCATACAAATATAGTATGAATTTGTCCTATCTCGTATTAGCTCTAGTTTTATCTTATGAATATATTAATTGCATTTACTATTGTTTGAGTTTCTTAATTATAGAATGAAACTCTCTTTTGGGTGACTTGAATCCGATGTGTTGTTTAAAAGATATTTGTCTTGCACTTGTACCTCTAACTTTGTTTTGTAGCAAACAACTTTCAAAATATCGATCTCTTGGTGCCCCAAACGAGGGGGAGCATACATCAAAGGGGAGTCTTGATATCATCGATTTCTTTCTTTCTACAACTACTCGACGATCATCCTTTTTTAATTCGACAAAAAAGGGGAGAAATGGAACAAAACTCATTAATAATTTGCATCTATTAATTTTATACAAAATGAGTTTATATTTTGTCATCATCAAAAATAGGGAGATTGTTAATACAAATAATGTCTAAAAACATTATTTATATTTTTTGACCTCTCAACAATTTGATTATAACAAAATGCAAAAAACGCTTACGATAAAATTAAACGTTTACAAATTATTAAACGTAAAATTCCATTTCTAGGATTACTAATCACTTAAGGTATGAACAAACAAATCATTAAGCATGATTAGTGATCAAGAAATTATTTTTGTCTTATCCATTACATTTTTACAAAAGAATTTCGCAAAATTAATTATACAAAATATTTTCTAATTAAAAGAAAAGTTTTATTAAAAACATAAATTTTGAAATTCAAAATTTCCCTCCAAAATGGAAGGTTCAATACCAGATACAACATTCCCCACAAAAAGATAAACAAGGGATCGTGGTCTACTGGGCGGACCCCTTATAGGCCTGGCGGCCCCCAAATATATCTGGGACCACCGGGACCGCCCCTAGTAACCGTTGGATTTTCCTGCCTATAAATACTGCTCCATTCCTTACAGCAAATCAGACCTCTTAGCACAAAATTTTCAGATAGCATTCTCTCTCTAAAAATCTTCTTTCTCTCTCTAAATCTCTTGATCACTAACATTCTTAGATCTTGTTTCAAGTGATCTAATCTCTTCTTCTCATCTCTTCCCTTTCATTCAAGTGCAAAAGAAGAACAATTCGTATTCATCAAGAAACGAATTGTTATTTTAGAGATCTATCCTCTTTTCTTCTAAGCTCGAAATCTCTATTGTAATTATCTTGTGTATTTGTGTGATTCGGATATTGTGTAAATCCAATAGTGTAGATCTAGTGATTGTGAAGTGGTAGATTGCTCTAGCTAAGATTAGAACTCGACATTTAGCTCAGTGTTGAAAAATAACGTAAGTGACATGTAAACGGTTTTCTCCGCCTGAAGGGAGCTTGTTGAAGTAGTGAAATCTCGAGTAGGATACTCGAGGAGTAGAGTAGGGCGAAGAAGAGCTTTGTAGCCGAACCACTATCAATCTTGGTGTCTTGGTTTTATTATTTCTTCTCTCATCTCTTTATATTGTTGTGATTGTTATTTACTATTAGTCTAGATATTCACTTTGTTAATTCATATTATTGGTTAGTTAAACATACTACTCGAATCTAAGTATTTTGAAAGAAAACTTTTAAAATGCAAATGAACTTGTAAACTATTCAACCCCCCCTTCTAGTTTCCACAATTGGTATTAGAAGTCAAGGTTACTCAAGATTTTTAAAATATATTGTATTTTAAGGCTTGGATCGATCTATGGATTCCGACAAATATCTAGAAGGGCAATCTATGCAAAGACCACCACTTTTTGAAAGTGATAGTTTTATTTATTGGAAAAATAGAATCAAGACATATGTAAATCAAAAGATCTAGATCTTTGGCATGTTATTACCAATAGTGATTTTCAACCTATTGAACAAAATCCAGAAACCAAATTAGATGAGGTTATCCCTTTTGAAAAACAAAGTGATGATCTTAAAAAGAAACTTGCAAAAAATAACGAAGCTAAAATGGTTATTTATTATGCCTTGCCTAGAAAAGAATATGATAGAATTTTCATGCGTAATACGGCATAAGAAATTTGGAAAACATTTTTAATCACCCACCAAGGTAATAGTCAAATCAAAGATAATATGATCGACCTTTTGGTTCAATAATATGAACAATTTGTCATTTCCGAAGACGAATCTATAGATAGTGCTTTTGCTAGATTTAATACTATTATTACTAGTCTAAAAGCTCTTGATGAAGGTTATTCTAGCAAGAACTATGTTAGGAAGTTTCCTAGGGCTCTACATCCTAAATAAAGAGCAAAGGTCACGGCAATTGAAGAGTCAAAAGACTTAACATCACTATCTCTTGATGAACTTATCGGGAACCTCAAAGTTCACAAAATGATCATTAAGAAAGATTCCGAAATAGTCAAAGCAAAAGTTGAAAGAAAATCTCTTGCTTTAAATGCTAAGAAAGAATCTAGTGATGAAGAGTGTTCGAATTCCGAAAGTGAAGACAAAGAGTATGCCATGGCGATAAGAGACTTTAAGAAGGTCTTCAAAAGAAGAGGAAGATTCGTAAGACAACCTCGAAACGACAAAAAGACGTTCCAAAAATCAAAAACGACAAAACGGTAAAAGTGATAGAAAATGCTTTAGATGCGGTGACCCGAATCATCTTATTGGAGAATGTCCAAAGCCACCGAAAGACAAGAACCAAAGAGCTTTTGTCGGAGGTTCTTGGAGTGATAGTAGTGAAGAAGATGATGAAATGGTCAAAAATGAAACATGTCTTGTAGCTCAAGCATTAAGCGAGGTATGTTCCGAATCCTCTTACTTTAGTGATGAAAACTCGTCAATAGATGATTTAGTATTAGATAATGTATATGATAAACTGTGCAAAATGAGTTTAAAGATAATCACTAAAAATAAAAGACTAAAAGCCATTAGAAATATCTTAGAAAAGGTAATTAGTATTCTAAAAGAAAAAGTAGCTACACTAAAGAAAAACAAGGGATTTGATCTCGAATGTGTAAAATGTCATATGCTTAAAATTAAAAATGAAAAGCTTAAAGAGGAAGCTCTTAAACTAACCAAGTTTAAAAAGAGCACACATTGCTTATATGAAATGTTAAATAATCAAAAGCCCTCTGGTGAAAAGTTAGGTTTAGGGTTTAAAGCATCATCTAGTGGAACTAATGAAATAAAATTTGTGAAAGTTCAGAAAAAGGCATACTCCGATGGAGGTCCCATAAATATGGGCGACCCCCGTAATGTGCAGGCGGCCTCCAAAGCAAATATGGGACCGCCACCAGCAACTACGTCTGGATCTGAGAAAAATGTGTCTTTTCAAAAATCTATTTTGGGTCCTAGACCAAAACACATAATAGTAACCAATGTAAAAGTTCCCATTGTTAGTGATAATGAAGTTAAGCAATTCTATAAGCCATTATCAAAACCCAGAGTTGGATTTTCAAAACCAAGTTTTAGATCAAAAACTCCACCACCTAGAAGAGTCATAAATAATTATTATCGTCCTAAAACACCGCAACCAAAAAGAAACACTGGTCGACAAAATCAACCTCGTGGCTTCTTCTAACTTGGAACAACTTCCTACGTCAAAGTTACATGCCATGGTAAATGTGTCTTCCATTTCCACATCCCAACCAATTGCATCAAATGAAAGGGATGTTTAGCACTAAAAACTTTGGACCCGTGAGATATTAGGGACCAAATGTTTGAGGTGTTGCCTTATATAAATAGATATGCCTTGGAGTCGACTTGGAACCCGATGAGTGGATAAAGGATAACGGATGCTCCAAACACATGATCGGTAACCAAAAGTTCTTCTCAAGCTACAAGGCATACAACAAAGGTAATGTTATTTTTGGTAGCAATCTTTGCGGTAACATCATTGGTAAAGGTACGATTTCTAATGACTCTCTCAAAATAGATTATGTAGAACATGTAGATAATTTAAGATTTAACTTGTTAAGTATAGGACAAATATGTGATAATAAATGTAGAGTAACTTTCTCTGAACATGATAGTGAAATCACTAAGGATGGTAAGGTCATATGTAGAGGTATTAGGAAGAAAGGCTTATATGTGATGAAATTAAGAAATAAGCCTAAATACCAAATTTGTCTAGCAACGATTTATGAAAATTCCATGTTGTGGCATAGGAGATTAGGGCACGCAAATATGCGTCTCATTCAATCGTTAGCATCAAAGGAATTAGTTAGAAACTTACCTAAGCTTAAGTTTGATCAACACTTCTGTGATGCTTGCAAAATTGGAAAGCAAGCTCACGCTAGTCATAAGGCTATGAATATAGTCTCAACGACTAGATGTTTATAACTCCTTCATATGGATCTCTTCGGTCCATCCGCCGTACGGAGTTATGGAGGAAACCGATACACCTTAGTCATAGTAGAGGACTACTCTATGTATACTTAGACTAGATTCCGTAAGTACAAAATCGAAGCTTTCGATCAATTTGAAATATTTAGTAAAAAAAATTCAAAACAAATTAGGATGTACAATAGTGTCAATAAGAATCGACCACGGTAGGGAATTTGTTAATGAGGTGAAATTTGGAGAGTTTTGTAATGCTAATGGAATTAGATATAACTTCTCAGCTCTACGCACTCCTAAATCAAATGGCGTGGTTGAAAGAAAAAATAGGACACTTCAAGAAATGAGTAGAACTATGTTAAATGAGCAATCGTTACCATAAAAGTTCTGATGTAACACAGTAGACACTTCAACATATATTCTCAACCGAATCCTAATTAGAGTTATCTTAGGAAAAACACCTTACGAACTCTTAAGAGGTAGGAAATCTACTCTAGATTACTTTAGAGTGTTTGGAAGCAAGTGCTGCATTTTAAACATTAAAGACTACCTTACAAAGTTTGACCCAAAGTTATATGAAGGTATTTAGGTTACTCTCAAAATAGTAAAGCCTACATCATCCTAAATAAACACACTAGGAAAGTCGAAGAATCACTTAACGTGACATTCGATGAAACTCCTCCACCCTCTAAGACATCACCATTGGTGGATGATGACTTAGATGAAGAAGAAGCAGTTAAGGTTACCGAAAAGAAAAACCTAAAAAATGACATTGTGGATGAAACTTTAGAGATTAACGAAATAGTCAATATTAAGGAATCTAGGAACCATCCATTAGAAAATGTCATAGGAAACCTTAACCAAAGAACCCTTAAATCACAAGCCCAAAACCAAAGTAACTTCTTTTGTCTTATATCAACTATAGAACCTAAGAATGTGAATGAAGCCTTAACGGATGATAGTTGGATAGTCGCTATGCAAGAAGAATTAAATCAATTCATTGCTAACGACGTTTGGGAGTTAGTTCCACAACCTAAGAATATGACAATTATAGGAACTAAGTGGGTGTTTAGAAATAAGTTAGACGAGAACGATATTGTTTCTCAAAATAAGGCTAGGTTAGTTACTCAAGGCTATAATCAATAAGAGGGCATCGATTAAGATGAAACTTATGCCCCAGTTGCTAGACTTGAGTCAATTAGGATACTATTAGCTTATGTTTGTGCTTTAGACTTTAAACTATTCTAAATGGATGTAAAAAGTGCATTCCTGAACGGTTTTATCAATGAGGAGGTATACGTGGCACAACCTCCAGGATTCATTGACTTTGAAAAACCGGATCATGTTTATAAACTAAAGAAAGCTTTATATGGTCTTAAACAAGCACCCAAAGCTTGGTATGATAGACTAAAATCTTTCCTTATTAAACATGAATATAAAATGGGAATGGTAGATAACACTCTTTTTACTAAGAAGAAAAGTTCAAACCTCATCATCGTTTAAATATATGTCGATGACATCATATTCGGTTCGACTTGTCAAGACATGTGTGATGAATTTGCCAAAATCATGCATGACGAGTTCGAGATGAGCATGATGGGCGAACTTAACTTCTTCCTTGGACTACAAATAAAACAAATGGAAGATGGAATTTTCTTTAATCAATCTAAATATATTAAAGAAATGCTTAAGAAATTTGGCTTAGAAGAATCTAAACCAATGAAAACCCCATGTCCTCTGATACCAAACTTCACAAAGACGAAAAGGTGTAAGTCGGTACATAGTACCAAGTATCGAGGCATGATAGGTAGTTTATTATACCTAACGACAAGTAGGCCCGATATCATGTTTAGTGTCTGCCTTTGTGCCCGCTTCCAAGAGGCTCCCAAAACCTCTCACCTTGAAGCGGTTAAACGTATCTTCCGATACATTAAAGGCACTACGCACTTAGGATTATGGTATCCTAAGAGGACCGACATAGAAACAGTAGTATATGGGACTACTCTGATCAGCGGAATTAATGGATCGAAAGAGAACTAGCATATTTGTACAACCGAAGGGATGTTGTTTGACCATCTTTGTTCTAAAGAAACTAACACTTCTTGCTATATCCACTACCAAATCCAAATACGTAAGCGCCGGAAAGGCATGTCAACAAGCACTATGGATGAAACAAGCTCTAATCGACTACGACGTTCGACTCGATGACGTCCCGATCATGTGCGACAATAAAGGCGCGATTGACCTTAGCAAAAACCCGGTGCAACATTCTCGAACCAAACACATCGAAATTCGTCACCACTTTCTTCGTGATAATGTCCAGAAAGGACATATCTCAATCGAAAAAGTGCCGTCCGTCGACAACATCGCCGACATTCTTACGAACCTTAAACGTGAATCGTTTAACTATCTACATCTTCATGGTTAGGAGTTATAAAACCACTCCTCCTTCTCCAAAATTTGTCAAGTCTTTCATTCAAATTCCTCGACAAGGTCAACTCACTCGTACTAAAAACAAGAAAACCGTTATCGTCAACAAAAACGAAATCTTAACTCGCAAAATTCAACCTCATATGAAACCATGGGTTGATATCATTCGTGAAAATGCCATTTGTTTAGGAGGACATAAGGATCATGTCTTCGCGTGTCTTTGTCATATGCTTTATTGCATTGAAACCTCCACTCGATACAATCTAGCATTTTTCATTCTCAAAAGAATGGAAAAGACTCGAAACAAACCTAAGGAACTCTTACCTTATGGAATGCTTTTGACTAGATTGTTCAAACATGTTGTATCCGTCTTTCCTGAGTTAGAAATTGATCACTACATCTCACATGATCGAGTCATGCATCCTCTCGCTCCTCATTATGAGCGAAAGACGCGATCGGATCATGGCAAGAAAAGACCTCGTGAATCAAATGCTAGCTCCTCCTCCACCACTTTAAATCATCCATCCTCATCTCATCCGTTGGATGATACCATTGATGAAAATGATGATGAATCATTTCATTCCAATTCTTCCTCTCCGTCCCAAAACATCTCCTCCTCGTCCAATGTTGTCTCTAGAGTCCGTCAAAACCCTCCTCATGAAAGTCATAACTTGAACACCTATCTCTCCGAAACTATAAATCTTCAAACTCAACAACGAGATGCTCACCGGGAAGGGTTAAGGTCAATTGGACAAGCTCTCAAGAACATGATGGGTGGAAAACGGAAGTGAACATGTTGGCATAACTATTAGAGACTATTATTATTATTTTTCTTATTTAATACATTATGTTTTTAATATATTATTAGGTCTAGGAATGGCAAATGACAACTACATCTGACTTGGATGACTCTCTCTATTTTATCATCCTATCAACGCTTT
Organism: Tanacetum coccineum; assembly: GCA_026074375.1. Lineage (NCBI taxonomy): Eukaryota > Viridiplantae > Streptophyta > Magnoliopsida > Asterales > Asteraceae > Tanacetum > Tanacetum coccineum. Next base: position 18,805 of record BQNB010007121.1, read on the forward strand.
ATGATTAGCAAATTTTATGAATGTGACATGCGAACAATGCTACTACTTGCTAAATGATTTGTATGCTAGTTTAGGACCACATATTATTGCTTGAATTAGTTGATTCTTGAATTTGGTAGATGCCGAAATCACTGGACTTAAGAAAAGGAAAAACTAGAAATTTTCATTTTTCCAGAAAACGGCCCCCATAAATACCCGGCGGCCCCCCAATATATTTGGGACCGCCTGGTGATATGGGACCGCCGCCAGGGGGAACGAAAATTTTGAGTTTGCCTCTTTTTCTGTATCTTTGACCTCCTACCTACATTCTCAAGCTGTCATTTCCCTGTTTAGCTAAACCATCTTTGGCATCCTCTTCCATCCAAACCATGCTTTGCCATGTTATACTATCCTTCCCATTATTTAAATCATCAAATTCTCATACCTCACTACCACCCTCACCTTCTTCATCCTCTTCTTCTTCATCATCAATGTCTTGCTCAAACCACCATTCCAACTTCTCTAGAAAACCAAGAATGTCGGTAAGACAAGTATGGAAACGCAAAACATCCACTCCAAAATCATCACCTTCTTCCCAAAAAGACTCACCTCCACTTCCTCCAAGAGTCTATTTACAATCTCCTTCACCACCATCATACAATCCCTTAAGAGATCAAATGATCAACCAACTCCACAACATCTCCACCATCCTTGATTCACACACTAATCCATCCAATGCCTACATTCATGCACCACCTTCACCACCACCACAACAAATTCATCCTCCTTCTCATGCTCAAGTTGAATTTCACTCAAGTTTTTGTCATTGTTGCAAGTTTTCTAGACACCAATTCCACTCCTTGAGAAATGAAATCAACTTCATTCACTTTCTTCTTACCCGTCCCATACCTCAAACTCGTGCCCCTCCAAATCATGTGTCACCAACCCCTTCTTTTTCCCTCTTTAATTAATCATTCTCATATGATTAATCTACCTAAATAATTGACCTTCCATCTTTTGATTATGGCATCTTCTACTCTTCAAGAATTCACTAGTGTAGATCTATGCCTTATTATGTCTTTATGATTATCTACTTTCTATTGTAATGATTCATACAAATATTGTATGAATTTGTCTTAGCTCGTATTAGATCTAGTTTTATCTTATGTTGTATGAATGTATTAGTTGCATTTGCTATTGTATGAGTTTCTTGATTGTTGAATGAAACTCTCTTTTGGGTGACTTAAATGATATTTGTCTTGCACTTGTATTTCTAACTTTGTTTTGTAGCAAACAATTTCGTATCGAAATTAGTGAGATCGATTCCCTTGGTGCCCTACGAGGGGGAAGCTACATCAAGGGGGGGAGTGTCTTGATTATCGTTGATTTCTTTCTTCTTACAACAACTCGACGCGATCTGTGCCCTTTTGAATTTGACAAAAAGGGGGAGAAATGAAACAAAACTCATTAATAATGTGTAACTATTAATTTTATACAAAATGAGTTTATATTTTGTCATCATCAAAAAGGGGGAGATTGTTAATACAAATAATGTCAAAAAACGTTATTTATATTTTTCGACCTCTCAAAGTTTTGATAATAACAAAATGTAAAAACGTTTACGATAAAATTAAACATTTAAAAATTATTAATCGTAAAATTCCATTTCTAAGATTAGTGAGCACTTAAGGTACGAACAAACAAATCATTAAGCATAATTAGTGATCAAGAAAATATTTTTCTCTCATCCATTACATTTTTACAAAAGATTTTCACAAAGTTAATTATAAAAAATATTTTCTAATTAAAAGAAAACTTTTATTAAAAACTTAAAATTTGAAATTTAAAATTTTCTCCCAAAACGGAAGCTTCTACACCAGATACAACCTTCCCCACAATAAGACAAAAAAGGGAGCGGAGTCTAGGTGGCGGCCCCTTTATAGGCCTGGCGGTCCCCTTATATATATGGGACCGCCGGGACTGCCACCAGTTACCATTGGTTTTTCCTGTCTATAAATATTGGTCAACCCCTTGCTGAAAATCATTCCTCTTTGCACGAAATTTTTTAGTCTATTCTTTCTCTCTCTAAAACTTCTTTCTCTCACTAAAACTCTTGATCACTAACATACTTAGATCTTGTTTCAAGTGATCTAATCTCTTCTTCTCATCTCTTCCCTCTCATTCAAGTGCAAGAGAAGAACACTCGTATTCGTCAAGAAACGAAGTGTTAATTAGTGATCTCTCCTCTTTTCTATTATGTATTTATCTTGTGTATTTATGTGATTCGAATATTATGTAGATCCGATAGTGTAGATCTTGTGAGTGTGTATATCTTGTGAAGTGGTAGATTGGTTCTAGCTAAGATTAGGACTCGACATTTAGCTTAGTGTTGGAAAATAACGTAAGCGACGTGTAAACGGTTTTCTCCGCCTAAAGGGAGCTTGTTGACATAGTAAAATCTCAAGTCGGGTACTAAGGGAGTAGAGTAGGACGAAGAGGTGCTTCATAGCCGAACCACTATAAAATCTTGGTGTCTTGGTTTGGTTGTTTCTTTCCATATCTCTTTACACTATTATTGTCGTTATCTAATTTTAGTTTAGATAGTTATTGCTTGTTCATATTGTGAATTGGTTAAACATATAACTCGGATCTAAACATTTTTGAAAGTAAATTTTTTAAAACGTAAAACAAACGTGTAAACTATTCAACCCCCCTTATAGTTTCCACAGTAATGGCTTGGCCAAGGTAAACTAACCGAGTTAACGAATGATACCAAAAACTGAACTATTACAAAAGTATAAAAAATTACATGTTGCCTCCTATGGATTGGAATGCGTTGCGAGACCTCTTTTGCTCTTTTTCTCCTGTGAAAATCTACTTTTGTGGTTTAGGTATCAAGAATATGATTTAGCACACTTAAAACTCATTTTTGAGTTTTTTATTTATAGGGTTTGGAGTCGGTGTCGATACGGCGTATCCAATGTATTGGATACGGCGTATTGGGGTTTCTTGGAGTAGGGACCACGTTTGATATCTTCCAGATTATTTACATACTATATCTCTAATACGACATATTGGTCTTCTCTCTATACGGCGTATTGATCTTGTTTCATTTGTGGTCTTTGGTGAGTGCAGGCACAGATATGCCATATCTTCCTTTATGGATATGGCGTATTGGTTGTTAGAATAGTAATCTTCAAAATATCTTCGTTTAAGCTCCAGAATGCGCGCCTTTTGCTAATATTCACCAAGTACTCCATAATTACTGCAATTCTCAAATACAAACGATTAAGTAATAATTCTTTGCAATAATTATACAAAATAGGTTAATTACATGGGATAAATGATGCTATAAATAACGTTATTTGATGTCATCATCCGTATATGAAGATAAGGCCTACCAATGTTTTAAAAGTAACAAACCATGCTATTAGTTACAAAAACTAATAAAATGAAATGTAAAACTACCAATTGCCATGAGAACTAGTCTTGATAATAATATGAAATATATTTATACTAATAACACTTGATGAAAGTCCCAATTAACATGTCTATATGGATATATAAGAATAATAAATATGCATTCAACACAAATAATAATGTTTCAATTGTGTAACGCTGATAAGATCAGATGACTAATTGTAAGTTCGACAAAGAAGTAAATGCAACTATAACGACAACAATTAAAGTGATAGCATTTACTCTTACAAACATTCTCTATTTATAGTAATACGAGGTTGATCCCTTAGTGGGGTAGTGGGACGTGCCAAGAATCTAGTAGAGATGTACGTCCTATTAATACAAATAATGTCTAAAAACGTTATTTATATTTTTTGACCTCTCAATGTTTTGATAATAACAAATGTAAAAACGTTTACGATAAAATTAAACGTTTACAAATTATTAATCGTAAAATTCCATTTCTAAGATTAGTAATCACTTAAGGTATGAACAAACAAATCATTAAGCATGATTAGTGATCAGAAAAAATATTTTTCTCTTATTCATTAATTCTTACAAAAGATTTTTACAAATTAATTATACAAATATTTTTTAATTATTTTTTTTTTTTTTTTTTTTTAAAGAATAGTTTTATTAGAAGACTTAAAATTTGAATTCAAATTTTCTCCAAAAAAAAGCCCAGGAGCTTCTATACCAGATACAATCTTCCCCACAAAAAGACAAAAAAGGGAGTGGAGTCTACCTGGCGGCTTCCTTATAGGCCTGGCGGCCCCCATATATATCTGGGACTGCCGGGACCGTCGCCAGTTACCGTTGGATTTTCCTTCCTATAAATACTGCTTCATCCCTTACTGAAAATCAGACCTCTTTGCACGAATTTTCTCACACTTCTTTCTCTCTCTAAAAACCTTCTTTCGGTCACTAAATATCTTGATCACTAACATATATTGATCTTGTTTTAAGTGATCTAATCTCTTCTTCTCATTCAAGTGCAAGAGAAGAACACTCATATTCGCCAAGAAACAAAGTGTTGATTAGTGATCTCTCCTCTTTTCTTCTAAGTACCAAATCTCTATTGTAATTATCTTATGTATTTGTATGATTAGGATAGTGTGTTAATCCGATAGTGTAGATCTAGTGATTGTGTATTGATTGTGAAGTGGTAGATTGGTTCTAGCTAAGATTAGGACTCGGCATATAGCTTAGTGTCGGAAAATAACATAAGCGACGTGTAAATGGTTTTCTCCGCCTGAAGGGAGCTTGTTGACATAGTGAAATCTCGCGTAGGATCTCGGGGAGTAGAGTTGGGGGAAGAAGAGCTTCGTAGCCGAACCACTATAAATCTTGGTGTCTTGGTTTGATTGTTCCTTTCCTTATCTCTTCATATTATTGTCATTGTTATTTAGCTTTAGTTTAGATTGTTATATTGTTTGTTCATATTATGAATTGGTTAAACATACAACTCGAATCTACATATTTTGTAAGCAAAGTTTTTAAAACAAAAATGAAACTATAAACTATTCAACCCTCCTTCTAGTTTCCACAATTGGTATCAGGAGCCAAGGTTACTCAAGATTTTTAAAATATACTGTATTTTAAAGCTTGGATCGATCTATGGATTCTGACAAATATCTAGAAGGGCAATCTATGCAAAGACCACCACTCTTTTAAAGTGATAGTTTTATTTATTGGAAAAATAGATTCAAGACATATGTTAAATCAAAAGATCTAGATCTTTGGCATGTGATTACCAACGGTGATTTTCTACCCATTCAACAAAATCCAGAAACAAAATTAGATGAGGTTATCCTTTCGAAAAACAAAGTGATGATCTTAAAAAGAAACTTGCGAAAAATAACGAAGCTAAAATGGTTATTTATAATGCTTTGCCTAGAAAAGAATATGAAAGAATTTTCATGTGTAATACGGCAAAAGAAATTTGGAAAACATTGTTAATTACCCACCAAGGTAATAGTCAAGTCAAAGATAATAAGATCGACCTTTTGGTTCAACAATATGAACAATTCGTCATTTCCGAAGACGAATCTATAGATAGTGCTTTTGCTAGATTTAATACCATTATTACTAGTGTAAAAGCTCTTGATGAAGGTTATTCTAGCAAGAACTACGTTAGGAAATTTCTCAGGGCTCTACATCCTAAATGGAGAGCAAAGGTCACAACAATTTAAGAGTCGAAAGACTTAACATCACTATCTCTTGATGCACTTATCAGAAACCTCAAAGTTCACGAAATGATCATCAAGAAAGCACGACGATTGAAGAGTCGAAAGACTTAACATCATTGTCACTTGATGAACTCATCGGGAATCTCAAAGTTCACAAGATGATCATCAAGAAAGATTCTGAAATAGTCAAAGCTAAGGGAGAAAGAAAATCTCTTGCTTTAAAGGCTAAGTTAGAATCTAGTGATGAGGAGTGTTCGACTTCCGGAAGTGAAGATGAAGAATACGCCATGGCAGTTAGAGACTTCAAGAAGTTCTTTAAGAGAAGAGGTAGATTAGTGAGACAACCTTGAAACAACAAAAAGACGTTCCAAAGAAGTCGTGATGACAAGAACGGGAAAGGTAATAGAAAATGTTTTAGATGTGGCGATCCAAATCATCTTATTGGAGAATGTTCAAAACCACCGAAAGACAAGAACCAAAGAGCTTTTGTCGGAGGTTCTTAGAGTGATAGCGGTGAAGAAGATGATGAGAAGGTCAAAGGCGAGACGTGTCTCGTAGCTCAAGCATCAAATGAGGTATGTTTCAAATCCTCTTACTTTAGTGATGAAAACTCATCAATAGATGATTTGGTTTTAGATAATGAATATGATAAACTGTGCAAAATGAGTTTAAAGATAATCACTAAAAATAAAAGATTAAAAGCCACTAGAAATAGTTTAGAAAAAGAACTTAGTATTCTAAAATAAAAAGTGTCTACACTCGAGAAAAACAAGGGAGCTGATCTCGAATGTGTAAAGTGTCATATGCTTAAAAATTGAGAATGAAAAACTCAAAGAGAAAGCCATTAGATTAACTAAATTTGAAAAGAGTACACATTGTCTAAATGAAATGTTAAGTAATCAAAAACCCTCCATAGAAAAATTGGGTTTAAGGTTTAATTCATTTGAAGCATCATCTAGTGGAACTAAGGAAATAAAATTTGTGAAAGCCCAGAAAAATGCGTCTTCTGATGGAGGTCCCATAAACATAGGCCGCCCCCATATTATACAGGCGGACCCCAAAGAAATTATGGGACCGCCAGTCATTACGTTTGGATCTGAGAAAAGTGTCTTTTCAAAAATCTATTTTGGGTCCTAGACTAAAACACATAATAGTAAACAACGTCAAAGTTCCCGTTGCTAGTGATAATGAAGTTAAACAATTTTATAAGCCATTGCCAAAACCCAGAGTCAGATTTCAACACCTAATCTTAGATCAAAAACTCCACCACCTAGAAGAGTCAATAGTAATTATCTTCGTCCTAAGACATCACAACAAAAAAGGAACGTTGATCGACAAAATCAACCTTATGGTTTTCCCGTAACTTGGAACAATTTCCAACGTCAAAGTTACATGCCATGGGAAATGTGTCTTCCATTTCCACATCCCAACCAATTGCATCAAATGCAAGGGATGTTTAGCACTAAAAACTTCTGACCCATGAGATATTGAGGACCAAATGTTTGAGTTATTGTCTTATATAAATAGATATGCCTTGGAGTCAACTTGGAACCCGATGAGTGGATAAAAGATAGCGGATGCTCTAAACACATGACGGGTAACCGAAAGCTCTTCTCAAGCTACAAGGCATACAATGGAGGTAATGTTATTTTTGGTAGCAATCTTCGCGGTAACATCATTGGCAAAGGTACGATTTCAAATGACTCTCTCAAAATAGATAATGTAGAACATGTAGATAACTTAAGATTTAACTTGCTAAGTGTAGGACAAATATGTGATAATAAGTGTAGGGTAACTTTCTCTGAACATGATAGTGAAATCACTAAGGACGGTAAGGTCATAGGTAGAGGTATTAGGAAGAAAGGCTTATATGTGATGAAATTAGGAAATAAGCCAAAAGACCAAATCTGTCTAGCAACGATTGATGAAAACTCCACGTTGTGGCATAGGAGATTAGGTCACGCAAATATGCGTCTCATTCAATCGTTAGCATCTAAGGAATTAGTTAGAAACTTACCTAAGCTTAAGTTTGATCAACACTTCTATGATGCTTGCAAAATTGGAAAACAAGCTCACACTAGTCACAAAGCTAAGAATATAGTCTCAACGACTAGATGCTTAGAACTCCTTCATATGGATCTCTTTGGTCCATCCGCCGTACGGAGTTACGGAGGAAACCGTTACACCTTAGTCATAGTAGATGACTACTCTAGGTATACTTAGACTAGATTCCTTAAGGACAAAACCGAAGCCTTCAATCAATTCGAAATATTTAGTAAGAAAATTCAAAACCAATTAGGTTGTACAATAGTGTCAATATGAACCGACCATGATATGGAATTTGATAATGAGGTGAAATTTGGAGAGTTTTGTAATGCCAATGGAATTACACACAACTTCTCAGCTCCACGCACTCCTCAATCAAATGGCGTGGTTGAAAGAAAAAATAGGACAACTCAAGAAATGAGTAGGACTATGTTGAATGAGCAATCGTTACCACAAAAGTTTTGGTGTAACACAGTAGATACTTCAACATACACTCTTAACCGAATCCTAATTAGAGCCATCTTAGGAAAAACACCTTATGAACTCTTAAGAGGTAGGAAACCTACTCTTGGTTACTTTAGAGTGTTTGGAAGCAAGTGCTTCATTTATAACACTAAAGACTACCTTACAAAGTTTTACCCAAAGTCATACGAAGGTGTCTTTTTAGGTTACTCGCAAAATAGTAAAGCCTACATCATCCTTAATAAATATACTAGGAAAGTCGAAGAATCACTCAATGCGACATTCGATGAAACTCCTCCACCCTCCAAGACATCACCCTTGGGGGATGATGACTTATATGAAGAAGAAGCAATTAAGGTTACCGAAAAGAAAAACTTAGAAAATGACATTGAGGATGAAACTTTAGAGATGAACCAAATAGTTAATATTAAAGAATCTAGGAACCATCCATTAAAAAATGTCATAGGAAACCTTAACCAAATAACCCTTAGATCACAAGCCCAAAATCAAAGTAACTTCTTTTGTTTTATATCAACTATAAAACCTAAGAATATGAATGAAACTTTAACGAATGATAGTTGGATAGTCGCCATGCAAGAAGAATTAAACCAATTCATTGCTAACGACGTTTGGGAGTTAGTTCCACAACCTAAGAATATGACAATCATAGGAACTAAGTGAGTGTTTAGAAATAAGTTAGACGAGAACGGTATTGTTTCTCGAAATAAGGATAGGCTAGTTGCTCAAGGCTATAATGAACAAGAGGGCATCGATAAAACTTATGTCCAAGTTGCTATACTTAAGACAATTAGGATACTATTAGCTTATGCTTGTGCTTTAGATTTTAAGCTATTCTAAATGGATGTAAAAAGAGCATTCCTGGCCGGATTTATCAATGAGGAGGTATATGTGGCATAACCTCCAGGATTCATTGACTTTAAAAAACAGATCATGTTTATAAACTTAAGAAAGCTTTATACGGTCTTAAACAAGCACCCAAAGCTTGGTATGATAGATTAAAAGCTTTTCTTATTAAACATGAATATAAATGGGAATGGTAGATAACACGCTTTTTACCAAGAAGAAAAGTTTAAACCTCATCATCGTTCAAATATATGTCGATGATGACATCAAATAACGTCTATTTTATAGCATTATTTATCCCATGTATTTAACCCATTTTGTATAATTATTGCAAAGAATTGTTACTTAATCATTTATATTTAAGAATTGCAGTAATTATGGAGTACTTGGTGAATATTAGCAAAAGGCGCGCATTCTGGAGCTTAAACAAAGATATTTTGAAGATTTTTATTCAGACAACCAATACGCCATATCCATCAAGGAAGATACGGCGTATTCGTGCCTACACTCACCAAAGACCACAAAGGAAAGAAGATCAATACGCCGTATCCAGAGAAGACCAATACGCCATATTGAAGATATAGTATGTGAAGATTCTCGAAGATATTAAACGTGGTCCCTACTCTAAGAAACCCTAATACACCGTATCCATTCCAAACAGTATAAATAGAAAACTAAAACCGATTATTAAAGGCACTACGCACTTAGGATTATGGTTATCCCAAGGGACAGCATATAAACTAGTAGTATATGCAGACTTGTTTCATGCGAGAGATTGTGTGGACCGAAAGAGCACTAGCGGTATTTGTACGTTCATGGGATGTTGTTTGATATCTTAGTTCTCGAAGAAACACGCCGCTCCTGTTATATCCACTACCGAAGCCAAATACGTAAGCACCGAAAAGGCATGTCAACAAGCACTATGGATAAAACAAGCTCTTATCGACTATGACGTCCGGATCGTGTGCGACAATAAAGGCGCGATTAACCTTAGCAAAAACCCGGTGCAATATTCTTGAACTAAACACATCAAAATTCGTCACCACTTTCTTTGCGATAATGTCTAGAAAGGACATATCTCAATTAAAAAAGTGTCGTCCGTCAACAACATCGCCGACATTCTTACGAAGCCCCTTAAACGTGAATATTTTTGCTATCTACGTCTTGGTTTAGGAATGATGGAACACATTCCATAAATCGTATTAGTCCGCTTCTCTTTCTTCTGTCTCAATTCTAGTCCGCGTTCCATTCTGTGTCATGACAACTTAAATACTTCATCCGAAGTACTTTTAGCATTTTTAATTCGCGAAATGCAAATTAAAACGTCTCTCCTCTTTGTAAAAAATTTCGTTAAAACTAAGTCTAAAATCCCTTAATGAGGGCGACCCCATATATACAGGAAGTACCTCCCAATATATTTGGAGACATGCCTGACAATACGGGACCTGCAAACAGAAAATCATATCTTCCACACTTAGTTAAAAAATTTCAAAACACAAAAACAAACACCCCATTTCTCCTCTGCAGCAATGAACATGACCAAAACAACCCAAAAACTCAAAATCAACCATTAAAACTCTAATTGAAGATAAAATTAACACCTACAATCATTCCTAATATCATCAACATCATTAATTGTAAGTCATTTCATCTAATTTCTGTCAAAAAATTGATTTCGAACCAAACCCTAATTTTATTTTCAAATCAATTCACGTTAGGAAACATATAATGAAATTGTGGTTATGCATTATTAATAGAACTTAAAAACATTTTCAAACACATGCATAATGATCTCATGAACAAAGGTCGAGATACATAATTCATATGTATTTTTCGACATGCTTGGATGAGAAAAATCAAACTAAGGAGCGTTTAGATTAACTCTTAGGATTTTAATTTTTAGGTCGAGTTAATCGTTACTCCACATTTGTCACATTTAGACACACATTAGAAACAATGTGCATAACAAATTACAAGTGAACAGTAATTAAATGTGATTTTGCTTTTGTTTTAGGAAATCATGCCTCGTAAGTCATCCAAAGATCATAAAAATACAAGAGCCTATATTCCAATAATTTCACATGAATTTCGTACACCCATAAAAGAAAAACTAAGAAACCTTGAAAGTCGCTACATGCATGAGGGTCGGGTGGTTTTTGAAAATTTTGCGGATCTAAACTATGTTCGGTCTTTGTTTCATTTTGTTGAGTTCGAGTGTCTCCTTGAAATAAATAAACAAATTTGTCCTCGTTTCATACTTGAGTTTTATAGTCAATATCAAATCAATTATTCCGACGAAGGTCAAATGTTTGTCGATTTTTTTATTCAAAATTAATTCTTTTTTTACTCTCTTGAAGAATTTGCTCAAATTCTTGACATACCTTGTGAAGGTGCATGTGTCTTTACTGACATATGGTCACTTGATGAGTTGGCATATGGTGTCCCTACGGATCGTCCATATCAAACCAACCTTCCTTCTCCTGATGACATCATTTTGTCTATTCAAATTGATAGAGAAGGTATAACACCCTGTGTTTTCAAGTCATTGACGACGTTGATAAATCCGCAATGTACCTTTTGTATTGTACGCGTTTGCTTTAAATCGTAAATGTTAAGCTAAATCGCGTAAGCTAAAAATTAGCGTTCAATGTAAACGGGCATCAATCAATTAAATGTTTACATCAAGCAAGGGTTATATAATTATTTTGAGAATAATTATTAACTTTGTTCATTTTATTTTTATCGGATACGTAAAGTGTATACGTTTCGCGATAAATTGCGTTTAGGCACTCCCGGAACCACCAAAACTTTTCTACGCTTCAACAAATACCCACATTTATACCCAATACATAAAAATTAGTCAACAACATCACATATATCTTCTTTTGACCGAAATTATGGCCATTGATTCAAAGATATAAGAAAATTTCCAACTTGGTCAATGTACAACACTTTCTCATTAATACCTAGCCATGCCTTGTCTCTTTGACCAAGACCAAGACCAAGAGTCTTCCTTAAGACCATGAAGTATGTTCCTTGGACTCCTATTGCACCTTTTGACCAACTAGGAATATATATACAAGTTATAAACACACATAAGCCTTACACTTAGCTAAAAATCACAAGTATCTTTCTTGTTCTTCCTTTGAACCCCACGTCCCAAAGTAATTTTTACAAACCAACCATACAAAATTTATATAACCTATTTACATACACTCTCATCTCATATCTAAGATACCTCAAAGTATTTTGAAGCCTTGATTAATTATTTACAAGTGTTGAAGCAAGAAAAGAGAAGTTAGGGTTTTCATTTGGAAACTAGGGTTTCTTGGTTATAATCTTGGGTTTAAAGTCTAAACAAGGGTTTAGCACTTATTTTTCAACATCCTACATCATCTCATTAAGGTTATCTTAAGCCCTTAACATTTCATTTATATGATTATATAAATATGTGATGTTTATATAGTGAAATCA
>BQNB010007121.1:34436-94713 GCA_026074375.1 Tanacetum coccineum
GAGCTGGAATAGAAATCCTAGCTATCACACGATATGCAGGGTGTGGTGGTGGTGTGGCCGCAGACTCATCAGTCTCGAACGGCTCTGTCTCCTCTGCAGATGGGGCATGATCCGTAGTTGGTAAAGCAATAACTACAGAGTTGGCAGGAGCTGGGTGCTCCTCCTCCCCCTCCTCCTTATCCTCATCAGCCTCTATGTCAACATCATCATCCCCATCCTCCTCCGATGGCTCATGCTCATCGTCTCCGTCATCTCCTCCATCAGCAGGATAGTCAACAGGATCCTCCTCGGGGTCCTCATCGTCATCCTCCTCCGGGTCCGCCTCAGGATCGGACTCCGGGACATAGTCAGGTGACTGAGTAGTGTGTGAGGCATCCTCAACATATGGCTGATCCGCAGCAACAATCTCATCATCAACATGCTCTGGGCCTGGAACATAATCTGCCGAAGGTGGTGCCTGCTCCAGGCACGTAATCTGGAGAGGGTGGGGCCTGAAGAGTGACCTCCACGTATGGGTCCTCTAGCATCCAAGGCAGCTCAAGGTACTCGTGATCATCAGCTCTCGGTGATCCTATGTCTGATAAACCCTCAAATGGGCTGGAAACCTCCGTGTATGTAACCCCCGATTCATCTGAATCTGACATGACTGAATCTGAAATTTCAAAATATCTTGTATTAGTATTTAATATAAGACTCTTTATAGTAATATATATTTACATCATAACATGTATATCAATTATGAATACATCTAGTCCAACCAACTAATGCAACAAGTAGTGTATGCATGAATGTATGCACATATGTATGTCCCGTGTAAAACCCCTTTGTATGAATTCGATGTTTTAAAACGGTTATAGTCCAGCAAAATCATTTGACCTGGTTCTCTATAACCTTGTCTCTTGATACTAATCTGTAACACCTCCAAAATGGCTAGCAGCGAAATAAGGGTCCGGGGCGTGTTACTTCTCAGATCAATAACACAAGATATATATAGAACGACCAAAAAAAGTCATTTTAAAACTGATACATTGGATTTAACAAAGTAATTGTTACATAAGCCCGAAGCTTAACTTGTTCACTTGATCAAAATACAAAGATTTTCAGCCCATAACAGATAACCCAAAACATAATGCAACCACATCTTTAGCATGACATCCAAAAACAAAATCACCAATGTATCCTTGGCACCTTATGCTTACTGATCTCCTGAAAAACATTGCTTTAAAACGTCAACAATAATATTGGTGAATCATAGGTTTGATAAATCATATATTGTAGGACCACAAGATTTCCCAAGTGTATGATAATACAACAGATGCGACATGGTATACGTTCGTTTGCCCAGTGATAGCTAATCACCCAAATGGGGATGTCAATCCTAATAGATCTATTTATAACATTCACGCTCACACTCAGCAATTGACAGTTCATGATAATGGGCTCAACTAGGGTTATCGCTACTTAGGCAACACGTAATCGTAATATAAAACTTAACCACTTATGTCCAATTATAAAACATTGCACGTTTCTCACCCCAAAAGCTAGTAAAACAAATCATGTAAAACGTGGGGCTATGAACTCACCACGAGTACTGATAATCCAAATATCACAGATAAAACGTCACGTAAAAGATCGAATGCAACCTAAATTAACATAGGTCGTATAAGCACTAATCGCTTTGATTAACTAACATCATATACATGTCTATGTAGCTACATCACCATCTATTAGTAGTTGTGAAAACATATTTATAATTGTAAAACATTTATAAATATCATTTTAGTAAATATGGCATAACTTTGTATTAGTACAAGCTTGATGATTAACATCTACCGTAATATAAGACTACATAGCTACATCACCATCTAATTGTTTTGGTAAAATTGTGTTTAATAAGTAAAAACGTTTATAATTACCGTTTTAGTAAAACTGGCGTAACTTTCGCGTTTTAAGCCCGATTTTGACGTTTCTTATGCCCACGCTTTCGTATTAAGACGAGTTATTATAATTTGACATTTTCATAATTTGGACCTACTGGTGAACAGTAACGTTTACTGTTCTCACCGGACCCTAAATGTATTTATATAGTTTTTGTAACGTAATAACCCCGTAAATGCGTATTACTTCGTTTAGCTCCGTTTTAACGATATTACGAGCACGTTCTCGTATTGAAAGTTCTATGATTATGAGGGTTAAACAAAAATAAAAGATTCTGTCATAGCATAGTAACTTTTATATAAAAATATTTTTATAAAAGTATTTATTGTCGTAAAAAATCGTGTAATTCCATACTTCTCGTTTATTACATGAAAAATTACTATGTCTTATCATTTAGGAATCCCAAAAATGTTAACAACTCTGTGAAAATAATAAACTATGTTTTATAGGATTTTATAACTTGCTTTTATAAAATTTATTTTATAAAACCCGGTATTAACGTAAATCGTATTTTTATCGTATCTTTTTCGTTATTTATCCGTTTTTCGCGTTCTTTACATATTTGGAATCATCTTGATGTACAACATTTATGTTCATAATATTGGCTGTCAAAGGACAAACGAACCAAAACAGTCCCCTTTTTGTTGTGATGACATTCTTAATTCCATATTTAAACCTTATTTTCATACTTTTCAACTTTGTAATCTATCACATGTCTTATATACCATATATGTTATATGTCTTACTTATAATAAAGTCCATTAGTCCACATATTGTCCAAATATCCAAGTTAACAAGTCCATAATGATACTTTTAATCACAACTTTCTTAAGTAATCCTTAAAACCCTAATTTGTACATATACATGTTTACACTTAACCAACATGTTACAACACTTATAACCCTATTATATCATGATATTACCAACCTAATATCATAAGAAAAAGTGTACAAAAGCATAATCACAAGTAAAAATCCCTTTTACATGTTCAAAAGTCCTAAATGGTGATTTTACTATATAGAACATCATATACATATAAAATCATGAAAATGAAAAGATAAAGGTTTTAGGTAACCTTAGTGATGAATGATGATGATGAGAAATATGTGCTAAACCCTTGTTTAGGCTTTAAACCCAAGCTAGCAAGCTATGAAAACCCTAATTCAATTTGAAACCCTAATCTTGATTTCTTGCTTCAACACTTGTAAATGATTAACCAAGGCTTGCAAATACCTTAGTATGTCTTAGGAATGAGGTGTGAATGTTTGTAAATGTTGAGAATGGAAATTGTGGGGATTGTTTATTGTTGAAGAAAATTTTGTATGGATTATTATAAAGGGGTGTTTTGAGCCGTGGGATGCCAAGGAGCAAAAGGGAGAGATTTTTAATTTTTTTTCTAAGTGTTAAGTGTTATGTGAACTTATCTCTTGCAATCTATAAGTAATATATATGTAGGACTAGTCAAGGAGACACCATGATGGTTTTATGGGTGGTCATGGTCAAAAATTGTTAGTCTTGGTCAAGGAAACATAAGCTTTAATGTGTTATTGTACGTACATTTGCAAGTTGATAATTTTTGATGCATTTTCTTGGTCTATCACTAGAAATCCGGACATAGTATGATATTTATGATATTATTATGTAACTTTTATGTATTGGGTATAAATGTGGGTATTTGTTGAAGCGTAGAAAAGTTTTGGTGGTTCCGGGAATGCCTAAACGTATTTTATCGCGAAACAAAATCAATTTACGCAACCAATAAAAATAAAATAAACAAAGTTAATAATTATCATTAAAATAATTACTTAACATTTGCTTAATGTAAACATTTAATTGTTTGGTGCCTGTTTACACTGAACGCTAATTTTTGGCGTACGCGATTAAACTTAACGTTTACGATTTAAAGCAAACACGTACAATACAAAAGATACATTATGGATTTATTGACGATGTCCATAAGTTGCTGCTATCGGGTACGATCAACAGCATGTAACTCTCTAATCTCTCACATCTGACCCAGTATAGTAGTGCGCAGTGACATAACCTCTCCGTAGGAAAGATCACTCACATCCATTGATCGCCTCCAAGCCTCTCGGGAAAATCTAGCCTCTGTCTCCATCAGATGACGTGTATATGCATGTGCTCGTCTGTCTCTAAACAACATATTGAGCCGAACAGCCAATAGCTGTCTCTGACTCTGCTCATCGTCTAACCTCGTATAAATCTCATCCGTGTCTTGCCTAACCCTAGTCTCAAATGCTGTCATATGTCGACCCAACTCTGTGTCAATACTAACTGGTGCCCCCTACAGGGTCTCAACTATCTCATCCCACAATTCGGTGATCCCATATCCAACCTCTCTCTCTGAATCACGCTTGATCTCCCTATCCATAGTAGCTACAAAGCCATAGTCCTTGCCTAAAGACTCCTGCCGGTCTGCGCATAGCAGCAGCAGATGAGCTCTATCCTACCTCGTATCTAGGACCAAGAGTAATACCTAACCTCTTCCAAGGTGGTAAGGTAACCTTGAGTCTGTCCTCCCTACGACTAGCAGAGGGTGTAGCAATGGTGGTGATGAAGTAGATCTATATTGGGCCAAGGGTGGTGTATATCCTTGATGATGGTGCATCTGATCTGGGTGGGGGGGTGTATGAAGTGTGGTGGTTAATGGTAGTGAATGGAAGTAGATGCGCATCACTCTCAGCCGGATCATAGTAGCTCGATAGCCCAATAAACGGATAAGACTAGGAGGTGGTGTTGGAGATAACACAGGTGAGGGTGGTAATAGTGGTAGTGATGGAGATGGTATCGGGGGTAGTGGTGGATTTATTAAGGGTAACTTGGTAATTTTCTTAATTACTCTTAAAGTTATATTAGTATATATATTTTGGGTATATAAAACTACTCAATTACTTGTCCTCAAGCAATCAAAGCGAGAAAACAAGATTCATTTATCGTGGACGTGGAGAAAAATCAATTTTAATTTTCTGTTGGAATAATATATATTTGGTATATATATTGTCTTACTATATATTTGACAATAGCATTTGTAAATTTGGCAATATATCATTTGAGTTATTAGCATATATGTTTAATAGTTTAGAAGATTGTACTCTCGTGTATAAATAATTTGATCAATGAAATAGAAGAACCAGTTGTTCTCTGGTGTTTCATGGTAGCAGAGCATCTAAGGTTATCTTGTTACCACCATCGTGTAAATCTTTCAAAGAAACATGGTGAACGACAAAGGCCCAAAGGATGGAGCTGTTGGATCTGGCAAAGTGACGAACTCCCCTTATTACTTGGGTTCGAATGATAACCCAAGTAATATTATCACGTAAGTGCAATTGCGTGGACCTAATTACAAAGAATGGCCTCGAGCTATGAAGACATCGCTACGGGCTAGGCAGAAATTTGGTTTCATTGATGAAACCATCAAACAACCGACTGAAGTATATGAACTAGAAGATTGGTGGACTGTTCAGTCCATGTTGGTGTCATGGATCATGAACATAATTAAACCATCACTAAGGACAAGAATCTCGTATGTGGAGGAAGCAAGTGCGTTGTGGAAAGATATTAAAGAAAGGTTCTCGGTTGCCAATGGACCGAGAATTTAGCAACTCAAATCTGAATTAGCAGGTTGCAGACAAGAAGGCTTGTCGATTGTCTCTTACTATGGTAAGCTTAAGGTGATTTGGGATGAATTGATCAATTATGAACAATTCCCACTATGTAAATGTGGCAAGTGTGTTTGTGATATTGCTGGAAAATTAGAGAAGAAAAGAGAAGAAGAACGGGTGCATCAATTTTTCATAGGTTTGGAAGATAAAACCTATGGATAAACTCATTCTAATCTGCTCACAATGGATCCATTGCCAACTTTGAACAAGGTGTATGTGACACCCCCAAAATGGCTCGCATCGGAATAAGGGTCCGGGGCGTGTTACTTCTCAGATCAATAACACAAGATATATATAGAACGACCAAAAAGTCGTTTTAAAACTGATACATTGGATTTAACAAATGTTTGATACAAATAGCCCGAAGCTTTAACTTGTTCATTGTTATTATTACAAAGATACTGGTTCACAACACATGAGTTTCCCAAAACATAATGCAACCACATCTTTAGCATGACATCCCAAAACAAAATCACCAATGTATCCTTGGCACCTTATGCTTACTGATCTCCTGAAAAACATTGCTTTAAAACGTCAACAATAATGTTGGTGAATTCATAGGTTTGATAAATCATATATTGTAGGACCACAAGATTTCCCAAGTGTATGATAATGCAACAGATGCAGACATCATATAAATGTAATTACGTTGCCCTAAGCTCATGACACTGAAGCTCGACATAAATGAATACCATATAAATGGCCTACATTGCCCGTGATGATGTTCTAACCCGCAACATCCTATGTTCGACATGGTATACGTTCGTTTGCCCAGTGATAGCTAATCACCCGAACGGGGATGTCAATCCCAATAGATCTATTCATAACATTCGCGCTCACAATCCAGTAACTGACAGTTCATGATAATGGGCTCAACTAGGGTTATCGCTACTTAGGCAACACGTAATCATAATATAAAACTTAACCACTTGTGTCCAATTATAAAACATTGCATGTTTCTCACCCCAAAAACTTGTAAAACAAATCATGTAAAACGTGGGGCTATGAACTCACCTTGAGTGAGTGAATATCAAGTATATCACAAACAATGCGTCACGCAAATCGTCAGATGCAACCTATTTAATTTAAGGTCGTATAAGTACTAAGCATGATGATTAACATCTACCATATACAAGTCTACATAGCTACATCACCATCTAATTGTTTTGGTAAAATTGTGTTTAATAGGTAAAAACGTTTATAATTACCGTTTTAGTAAAACTGGCGTAACTTTCGCGTTTTAAGCCCGATTTTGACGTTTCTTATGCCCACGCTTTCGTATTAGGACGAGTTATCATAATTTGACATTTTCATATTTTTAGTCCCCTGATGAACAGTACTTTTTACTGTTCACACCAGTTATAAAGTTATTTTTATAGTTTTAGTTATCGTAAAACCCGTAAACGTCGTATTTTCTTCGTTATAGCTCCGTTTTTAACGATTCTTTCGAGCACGTTCTCGTAGTTGAAAGTTCTATTGATTTATGAGGTTTACAAAAATAAAAGTTTCTGTCATGAATAGTAACTTTTATAAAAATAGTTTTATAAAAGTATTTCTTGTCGTAAACTCGCGAAATTCATAACTCATTCGTTATTAATTGAAAAATTACAATTCTTATCATTTTGGAATCCTAAAAATATGTGTTATTTGTTAAAATTACCAAACTTGCTGTTTTATATAATTTTTATAAATTGTTTTATAAAAATTCTTTTATAAATCCGTTTATTTATCGTATAACTTGTTTTTACCGTAACTTTTTCGTTATTTATCCGTTTTTCAAGTTCTTTACATGCCCGGATTCGTCTTGAGATGTAGTATTTTATAAAAGCATAAAATAGATATGTTTATATTCGAATTTTTGACAGAATGTTGTGATGACATTCTTAATTCCATATTTAAACCTTATTTTCATACTTTTCAACTTTGTAATCTATCACAAGTCTTATATACCATATATGTTATATGTCTTACTTATAATAGAGTCCATTAGTCCACATATTGTCCAAATATCCAAGTTAACAAGTCCATAATGATACTTTTAATCACAACTTTCTTAAGTAATCCTTAAAACCCTAATTTGTACATATACATGTTTACACTTAACCAACATGTTACAACACTTATAACCCCATTATATCATGATATTACCAACCTAATATCATATGAAAAAGTGTACAAAAGCATAATCACAAGTAAAAATCCCTTTTACATGTTCAAAAGTCCTAAATGGTGATTTTACTATATAGAACATCATATACATATAAAATCATGAAAATGAAAAGATAAAGGTTTTAGGTAACCTTAGTGATGAATGATGATGATGAGAAATATGTGCTAAACCCTTGTTTAGACTTTAAACCCAAGCTAGCAAGCTATGAAAACCCTAATTCAATATGAAACCCTAATCTTGATTTCTTGCTTCAACACTTGTAAATGATTAACCAAGGCTTGCAAATACCTTAGTATGTCTTAGGAATGAGGTGTGAATGTTTGTAAATGTTGAGAATGGAAATTGTATGGATTGTTTATAAAGGGGTTTTTGAGTCGTGGCCTAAAAGAGAGGGGAGGGAGAGTGTTTTGATCTTTTGCTAAGTGTTTTATGTTATGCATGTGTTTACTTGCAATGTATACTTCATATATAATCCTAAACTAGTCAAAAAGTTTGCAATAGTGGTCATGGAACACATTTGAGGGTCTTAAGGAAATCTAATGGTCAAAGTGAAACATTAGGGATAGGTTTTAATGACTACTAGTTTGTACAAGACCACTTGGAGATTTTTGTGTGCTCATTGTCTATTGTTGATGTTGTTGCCGTGGGTAGAGAGGGGGGATAGGGAGTATATGTTGTATTTTCTTGATATTTTGATCATATGATACATTACTTGAAGTTAAAAGTGTGTAGATTTAATACAATGTATATTCTTGTAAGTTGTAAGTGCTAGTTGGTTTCTTTTATTTAATTTTTGACCAACAATGATAACATGAGTAAAGTTTTATAAAACTTTGAGTATTAGGAATAAATATGGGTATTTGTTGAAGCGTAGATAAATTAATGCGGTTCCGGGTATGTCTAAACGAAATTTTATCGCGAA
The DNA here is from genome assembly GCA_026074375.1 of Tanacetum coccineum. Taxonomy (NCBI): domain Eukaryota; kingdom Viridiplantae; phylum Streptophyta; class Magnoliopsida; order Asterales; family Asteraceae; genus Tanacetum; species Tanacetum coccineum. The sequence goes on from BQNB010007121.1 coordinate 43,150, forward strand.
ACGTACACAATTTACGTAACCAATAAAATAAAATGAACAAAGTTAATAATTATCCTCAAAATAATTACTTAACCCTTGCTTGATGTAAACATTTAATTGTTTGGTGCCCGTTTACATTGAACGCTAATTTTTAGCTTACGCGATTTTACTTAATACATGAAATTACAAGCAAACGTGTACGACACTAAAAATAAATAGTAGATTTATCAACGTCGTCAATGACTTTAAAACACGGGGTGTTATAGTGTATTCTACTATAATTCAAGAAGAAAGCCTACGTGTCGCTAATCAAAGGAATGAAACTAAAGGCGAAGTTATAAGCTTTGCGGTTAAGACCTCAATCGGATCAAGAGCACGTGTTGGGGGCAAGGATAAGACCATAAGTTGCACTAATTGCAATTAACTTGTTCATCTTATTGATAGTTGTTTTGACATTAATGGATATCCCGAATGGTGGGGAGATCGGCCAAAATTTGAGGGAAAAGGAAAAGGCACAATGCCACAACAACAAAAACTAAACCCATCAGGAGGTCGTGGACGTGGAGGACAACCTCATGCAAATGCAACCTTGGTGTCCATGCCTTGGAGCTAGGGAATATCAATGGAGAGACGTTACAGGCGTTTGTGAACCTTCTTAATTCTCAAAAATAAGTAATGAGAACATGACAGGTAAGAACTTTGATCATTTAACTTGGATTATTGACACTGGAGCATCACAACATATGACAGGAAGCCTTTTTTGTTTAAACAAAGTTAGAGATGTAGTATGTTGTCTCGTGGGGCTGCCAAATAGAGACCAAGCTGTGGCAACCAAATCAAGAATAGTGAACCTTGATAGGAAAATAAAATTGTCAAATGTTCTATATGTGCCTCAACTAAAGTGCAATTTAATCTCTTTGTCACAACTAATTCATGAAAATAATTGTTTCCTCGCAATCATTAACAATATGTGCTTTATTCAGGATTACACGTCGAGGATCCAGATTGGAGCGGGTGAATTACGAGAGGGGCTTTATTATTTTTGTAGCGCGGCTTCCGCATCAGCTTTAAAGAAATTAAAAGATGTTTTATGAAGGTAAGTCAATGTGCCATTCGTCCATGAGGAAGAAATTGATGTTCATTGAATATCAAGTTCTAACTCGTGTAATTCAAGATTATCAAATTATCACTCGTGAAATTGTGTCAACTTTGAAACCTTTGGAAGAAATAATTCGAGAAAATGTTTTCTGTTTGGGGGGTAATCGGGACCACATTCCCGCATGTCTTTGTTACATGCTTTATTGTGTTGCAAACTCCGAAAAATTCAATCTTGCTTATTTCATGGCAAAATGAATGGAGTGGGTTACTAAGCAAGCTTCTACCCTATGGTATACTATTAACCTGCTTGTTTGATTTCATCATTGGTAAAAATCCCGAATTGCAAATGAATCTTATGTCTCGTACGATCGTGTCATGAATCCTCTTGCCGCTCAACTAGAGCGAAAACCCAGAAGGGATCATGGTACAAGAAGAGGTCGTCAATCCACTTCCTCCTCCGCCTTCGATCAACAATCATCATCTCATCTCAGCGATGATGATGATGGAAATTACAAAGGGACCTCACGTGCAAGTACCCTTTCCCCTATTCGTTAAGTCAATTCATTAACCAATCAAGTTCCTCAAGTTTTTCAAAACACACCTAACATTGACCCTCACTTGGAACCATTTTACACCTGCCAAAACGAAATCATCAATCGTCAAGTACAATTATGAGATGAGCAGCGTGGTGGAGTAAGCTCAATCGGAAAAAGTCTCAGAAAGTTATGGAGAAACATGAGGAAGTGAGTTGTGAGGGAAATTACTTTATGACATTATTATCTATATTATTTACCAATCTATTATGCTTAGGTATTCAAACTTATGCTACTTATTAGTATCTTAGTACGAAGTACGGGCAAAATTACTTACCTTGGATGATCATTCAATTTTATCATCCTAAACTCATGCTTACATGCAGCTTGATACACTTTGGCTATTGTTATATTATGCATGCTTATAAAATTGTCAATTTGCCTACATATGATTTCTTGATTGAGCTTAGAATGTTTAGTTTTATAACCTTGATTGTTAAGTATTAGATGATTCATGGTGAATTGGAATTGACTACAAAAGGGAAAAATAGGAAACTGTCTCTGTATAGGATTTACAGAAAATCAGGAAAACTAGAAAAATTTCTTGTCTCTAGAGAACGACCCCCATAACTACTGGGCGGCCCCCTAATATATATGAGACGGCTAGGTATTTATGGGACCGCCATCAGAAGTTACAGAATTTTCACTGTGGCTCCTGATTTTCTGTACAGTTGACTATTCTTTCTTAGACCCAGCTAAACCTTCTGCATTTTGCTAAACCACTTTTGGAATCCAAAAACTCAACTCTCATGCTTTTCCACTTTGATCTTTTCCTCCCTAATTAAATGAGTCATCCTCCCCACTTCTATCAACATCTTCATCTTCCTCACACCATCTTACCATGAATTCCACCAATGCTTCCTCATCTAACCCTTCCAAGAAAATAAAACTCACCATAATCCCTCCTAGACAACTATTTGTCAACATATCTAGTGATGAAGATGTCACTACCACACCTTCTCCTACAACAACTTCTTCATCTCCAACTCCTCTAAATGCACCATCAAAAACCACATCCACTCATCAAACATCATAAAGTCAAGAGAACACATCTTCTTCCTTTTACTTAAAACTTCAAATCTAACCACCATCCTCAAATGAACCAACTTCTCCTCATCACTTGAACCCTTTGCTTGACAACATTTCGAATGTTTCTCCTATTCTTTTAAAGCCTCAACCACTTCAAAGTCATCCTCCTTTGGATATCACACTCTCTTTGTTACCAATTACTCCTCTTGATCACATTCATGACACTCCATCACCACCATCTCCACCCCAACCTTAACCACCTATCATGGGCCGTCCTCTTTTCTACAACTATCATGACTATCATGGGTCAACTTGCATATGTTGCTCTTATAACTAAAACCTTTTCTTTACTTTAAGAGATGAGATGAACATCATGTTTGCTCATCTTGAGTATCTTCTCACTACCGCAATCACCTCTCACTTTCCACCACCACCTTGAAATGTTTTCAAAAAGTCTCATAAATGCGTCACCCAAAATCTTTTGCTCAAAAGTTATCTCCTATGAATCATGAATCATCTAGGACTTATCTCTTTTGAAAGTTTAGATTGTAGTGTAATTTATGGATTTATGTTTTCTTGCTTATCTTAGCTCTATTGTATGTTGCATGTGCCATCTATTTATGTATGAGTTTCTTGATTGTTGAATAAAACTCTATTTTGAGTGACTTAAATCTCATGTATTGCTTAAAGGATATTTGTCTTGCACTTGTACCTCTAACTTTGTTTTATAGCAAACAAATTTCATGAGATCAATCCCTTGGTGCCCCGAACAAGGGGGAGCATACATCAAAGGGGAGTCTTGATATCTTCGATTTCTTTCTTCCTACAACAACTTGACGATCATCCTTTTTGAATTTGACAAAAAAGGAGAGAAATGGAACAAAATTCATTAATAATGTGTAAATATTGATTTTATACAAAATGAGTTTATATTTTGGCACCATCAAAAAGGGGGAGATTGTTAATACAAAAAATGTTATTTATATTTTTCGACCTCTCAACGTTTTGATAATAAGAAAATGTAAAAACGTTTACGATAAAATTAAACGTTTACAAATTATTAATCGTAAAATTTCATTTCTAAGATTAGTGATCACTTAAGGTATGAACAAACAAATCATTAAGCATGATTAGTAATCAAGAAAATATTTTTCTCTCATCCATTACATTTTTACAAAAGATTTTCACAAAATTAATTATACAAAATATTTTCTAACTAAAAGAAAAGTTTTATTAAAAACTTAAAATTTGAAATTCAAATTTTCCCCCCAAAATAGAAGCTTCTACACCAGATACAACCGTCCCCATAAAAAGATAAAAAAAAGAGCGGAGTCTAGGTGGCGATCCCCTTATAGGCATGGTGGCCCCCTTATATATATGGGACCGTCGGGACCGCCACCAGTTACCATTGGTTTTTCCTGTCTATAAATACTGGTTCACCCCTTGCTTAAAATCATTCCTCTTTGCATGAAATTTTTCAGTATATTCTTTCTCTCACTAAAACTCTTGATCACTAACATACTTAGATCTTGTTTCAAGTGATCTAATCTCTTTTTCTCATCTCTTCCATCTCATTCAAGTGCAAAAGATGAACACTCGTATTCGTCAAGAAATAAAGTGTTAATTAGTGATCTCTCATCTTTTTTTCTAAGTACCAAACCTCTATTGTATTTATCTTGTGTATTTGTGTGATTTGGATATTGTGTAAATCCGATAGTGTAGAGCTTGTGAGTGTATATATCTTGTGAAGTGGTAGATTGGTTCTAGCTAAAATGAGGACTCGACATTTAGCTTAGTGTCGGAAAATAACGTAAGCGACGTGTAAACAGTTTTCTCTGCCTAAAGGGAGCTTGTTGACATAGTGAAATCTCGAGTCTGGTACTCGAGGAGTGGAGTAGGACGAAGAGGTGCTTCGTAGCCGAACGACTATAAAATCTTGATGTCTTGGTTTGGTTGTTTCTTTCCTTATCTCTTTACATTATTATTGTTGTTATCTAATTTTAGTTTAGATAGTTATTGCTTGTTCATATTGTGAATTGGTTAAACATATAACTCGGATCTAAACATTTTTGAAAGTAACTTTTTTAAAACGTAACAGAAAACTTATAAACTATTCAACCCTCCCTATTCCTAGTTTCCACAACTTTGAAATTTGATGATAGGGTGAACTTAAAAGATTCTCTCTTGGAACGATACAAGTGTCATTCAATCAACAAAACTCGTGGCATATTCATTAGTCAGCACATACGAAATTGAGCTTTTAAAGGAAAAAAAAAAACACGGTATGATGAATGTGTCTCCTCTGAGCACATACTTAAAGGCCACTAAGAGACTTGAATGCTGATTTACAATAGGTACTCCCAGCTGATTCAAACGACTTTATCGTCGAATGATGGCGAGGGCTCATGTATCTAACAACCAGTCGACCTGATATTTGAATTCGCCACCTTTTTGTTTTAGCGCTCACATATCAAGCACGACCTAAAACGGTCAATACACCTCAAAGAGTATAAACGAGAATCTTTCGGTACCTAAACAATCCTATAACCTTGTCCGTATGGTATCCAAAGGATTCCGTTCTTTGACCTAATTAGATATTTCAAGACGCAGACACATGCAGGATTAAACGACGACTACAAAGCACTTTCAGGAGGCTTACAATCTAGGTGAAAAAGCTTTGTGATCCTGATAGTTCTAAAAAGCAGTTTATACACGATGGTCCTACTGTCTAAGCTTAGTAATGTATCATAGTCTACGTGTGGTGCACAAGAATCATCTGGATGCGAACCAACAATTACTGGAACTATTGGGAAAACAAGATACACCAGAATACCTATGTATTGTGAGTCCAAGATCGCTAACGCTATCTCAACGCAATCCGATTCACCATATCGTGTACAAAACACAGAACATCCGTATCAATTTTAATTAAAGAACCACAGTTGGAAACAGGAACGTATGGAGAAATTATACTTTGTCGAAACAGAATACCAACTTGCCGGATCTCTTTACCTACAGTTCTTCTCAAAGCACGCCTTTGTAGTCACTTAGTTCATACTCATTGTGTAATGTAGATGTAGACCTCCAACACAGTTGAAAGTACTAGAAAAGTTGCCTTCATGAAAATAACTACACAAAATTGTAAAATGTTTTTCAAAAAACAAACTTAAAAAATTGTCAATCTTATACCAATATTCCAAAAGAATTACCGATGATTTTTCAAAATCAAAACAAAATAAAAATTGAAACTCTAATAAAAAATCCAAAAAGATTTCCTTCAAAGTTTTCAAAAACAAAAACTAAAATATAAAAAAAAAAAATATTAAAGGACAACAACATATTTAAGTTAAAATTCATATTCTTCTCATTACAATCAATTCATGATTCGATATTTTCATTAATAATTAGTTCATGTCTATACGGGAACAGGCTCAGAGAGGGGGTTTATTGATACGAAAAATGATTTTCTACATTGGATTCAAAACATGTGTTTTTTGTAATTCCCGAACATGACCTGGCTGCATTTTAATTTCACATCTCTTCAAAAGCCAATAAATACAATATAACCGACTATTTTGACAATTTTTCTTATAAAATAGTTATAGTTTTTCGAGGGGGTTTATTATTTTGTGAAAATATGGACTTTGGAAAAGGAGAAAACTCTATTAACGGACTAACTGTTCAAAGAGATCATACTCCAAGAGGGAGTTTTTGTAATTTTTAGTAATAAAATTCGGTATCTAAAATTACAAAGACCAAATCTGTCATTTTTTAAATTAAATTTCAAAAGGAAAAACTCCAAGGACTGAAAGTGTCACTTTCCAAACTTCAAAAATTCGATGGTATATCTAATAGAAATAAATATACCGTTGTCAACATTAATCTTGATCCGTCTTTACTTAATCGCGAAAGAAGAAACAAGTCAAGCTTTTTAATTTTGAGTATATTGTGACAACTACACAAATCTTCTTCTTTTCTCATAACGTAATATTGATTACCCTGTTTAACCAGGGTTTGGAAATCTATTTTTGAAATATCATGAGATCGAAATTTTAAATTCGATAAGATTTAGGGTTTTCCTCCGAATTTGGTGTTTTTGAATAAATAATGATAATTTAGGTTTTTTCATGAAAAAAATAAGTGTTTGTGTATAGTCACATGACATAAAATCCACACGCTTGGTCAAAATTCAAAAGTCTCCAAGATTTGTCGAAATTTATTAAAATAGGGATAAATGACTAATAATGATTAGAATAGACTTGTTAAAACATAATTAGATCGAATTTGTTGAAAAAGTGGCCAAGTTATTCATTTTCGACAAGTCAGAATTAAAAAAAAAAAAGATACAATTCCGGAAGTCAAAACCTAAAAAAATCAAAATCCCAGAAGTCAAACATTGGAAAAGTCAACCTTTCATTTTTGAAGGTTGTCGAATTGATTGCTAGATAAAACGCAAAAAAAAATTAGGGGGGGGGCTTACTAGATTTAGTATGTGTTAATGATAAATGTCTGAATGTGTTGTCTAAAGCTCGAATGTCTGTAATAACAAGATCGGTATCTCATGTGAGTTAAAATCTAAATGTTTGTGAAAAAGTACCTCAAAATTGAATGCAATTGATCAAGTTTTAGATGAAATTTTATACCTTGTGTCATAATTATTCTTATTCCCTCAATTTTTAAGTGTCTAATTCATAGTCTAGTTACGACCGTATTTCTGTCATTTAACAAAATAAGATTGGTAACGTTAGTGACCCATCATTGTCTTGACATATTAGATGTGTTTGTTTACATGGTAATAGATTCGGGTTTTTAGAATTTTCATATTAAATAACTAGAGTTATGATAATTCAATTCACATTGTTTAAGAGGTCTAATTCATTGTCCAATTTTGACCCGATTTCACCACAATGAAAGAATGAGGATGAGTGACATAGTGAACCAATCAGTTGTTTAATTGGGTTTTGACTGATTCTAGGATACCAAAAACAAATGCTTTTCATAAATGATTTTTTGAAAAGAGTTTTCTTAAATTTCCATATCAAAGTCAATAATGATACTTCTTTTTCACAAAAAGTCTTAAGAATATGAATGATATCTCTTCAATTTCTCAAATATGAGTCTTATTCAAAATCACAGAGTATTTTCATCATTCTTGGCAGAGTATCATCTCATAGATAATATCTGGTGAGGATATTCTAACCAGAAAGAGAAACAAAAACCATACACGAAAAAGCAAATATGAAGTGTGTTTGAAAAAGAAATGCCATAACACATAAAAATAGAAATCAAAATAAAAATGCGAATAAAGCGTATGGCATGTGCTAGAAAAAGCACATGAGAAACAAACTGATCAAAAATATGTTCAAAAAGAATTGGCAGAACATATAAAACAGATAGAGTGGAAAGAAATATCACAATTGCGCTTCATATAAATATTCACACTCTCATTTATCTAACATCTCAGTCATACAATCATTCCAATTATCATGGCACAATCACAAAGACAAGTTGATGTTCACCAAGACGAATTATGTCCACCCAACAAACGATATGCTCTCATGGATGCCAACAAAAAGATAGATCTTGACAATCCATTATGTCCAAACAAAAGCAAAATCCCGGCAAACATTCTTCAGAACCATCCACTCAGATTCAGCATTGTTGATTCTTTATCAGTACCATGGATATACTTGGAGCAGTTCTGGCATACTTTGAAGGAAGATGGATCAAAGTATAGGCTCTCATTTATGCTTGGCACGAAAGAGCTCACTCTGACTCTTGATGATTTCAGGACAATATTCCAACTGCCTTAAGCCATAGACAACAATCATGAACTCTTTGTTGCTGCACCAAAGTTCTTAGAGATGGTTCCGTTTTATATAAACGATCTTGGTTTTACACTGGAATTAAGATCACCATCCAACTTTAAGACAACTGGTATCGTACAACCTTCGAAGACACTATGCAAGATGTTTTCAAGATGTCTGACAACACGAGTCATTGGTTTTGATCAACCGCCTTTGCAGATCATGCAGATGTTGTATTACTTTGCCAATAATATACATATTGACTATGCTGACTTGCTTTGGGAAGGCATGCACTACTCACTCGAACACCCATCAACACTGATTCCTTATACCATATTTACAAAGCTTATAGTGAGTCACTACATGACTGCTTTCTTTGAGATCTCGAGAAGAGCTCATGATAAGTATCAAAATTTTAGAAGATGATATGATGGTTAAGAATAATTTTAATTCAGGGAAGCATAAGGACGGAGTTGGAATGAAAATTCTAAATTAGATGATAACCAATGAGATGAAGCTCATGGAAAATTATCGAATGTATGTTGCGGTGTCTGGGGTTGATGTTCCTACGACTCAGTCACAACCGATTGAGTCTACTTAGGGAACGCATAGGACAACTAGTGCCTCTACGTCACCTAACTCTAATGTGGATGAAGGAGAATCAAGTGCTCCATGAAAGTCTACTGTTATTAGTCTTTGTATTCCTGAAAGACAATCAACTTGACTTACTCCACCTACACCAATCCTAACTACTATTGAGGCTGACGACATACTCTTACAAGATACAATTCAACTAAGCCTTGCTGAGCAGAAAAGTCATGATGAACTTGAAGCAAAGCAAAATGTACAAAAAGTTGTGGAGCACTTGATTGCTGAGGAGATTGAGAAACTGGTGGAAGGAACAGAGAATGTAGAAAATGTTGAGGTTGATAGTTCTACCCTTAGTCAAGATGATACTCAAAATGATCCCAACACTAGGTTAAAGCCCAGGAGTAATAAGGAAAGTCTGGAGCTGGAGATAACTATTGAAGTACAATGAGTCAATGTTAATAAAGAGGAGGAAGAGTTAGCAGAGGATGATTATGAGTTGAAAAGAAGGGAAAAGGGTAGAAAGTATAGGAGTCTAGGCATACACCATCCCCTAAAACAATTAGATCCCCTAGGATTCATTCTACTCTCATATCTTTATATACTAAGAAACTCCAAAAATTAACGGTTAAGGATCCACTACCTTCATCTTCAACACCAGCATCATCTTTACCAAAATTCAAACTATCTGCAACAAACCAACTCTTATCCTTGTTTAAACCCAAGACTAGACGCTTCAAACGATACAAGAGTTTCTTTGATGAATTGCAAGGATGCTATGATTATTTGTTTGAACATCAAAAGATAAGGTTCATGCCGAGAAAGAAGTCTAATGTACTTGCTCAACATCTACAAGAAATCATGGAAGAGTCATTGCCAAAATGGTAGATGATCGAGTCAAGGAGCTTACAAAGACACAAGTTTCGGTATATGTTACACAGGGCCTCATAATGGAAAGACAACAGAGTCAAGCGGATGTGGAAAAGATGATTGCAGATGCAATACAACAAGAACGCGAGAATCTTCGGGCATAGATTTCTGCCCAAATTAACAATGCTATCACTAATCATATTCCTTCTCAGGTTTATTCATCTGTTAGGAATTACATGTCAGGACATATTTTGCATGTGAACCCGACTTAAGCCACCCCAGCCTCTGCACAAGACCAGCAATACCAATTATATCTGACCATAAGAGACAATCCTCAGTTGCAACAGGATGACTTACCAATTTGGCTCGTACTCAAGTACAAGTTTGAAAGACTTTATGTGTCTGATACTCCTTGTAGACCTTCTGCCATTCGCCCAAGAGATCAGGACGATCATCATGATGATGCTCATCCTGAGGGGGGAATAGTGCAAAGAAGTAGAAGACATCTAAGCATGGAACCTATGTCTTTGTAGAATCTTCATCTGATCAAGCAAATGAAAGTGAATCAGGTCCATCAATGTCAGTTAATCAAGAACAATTAGATGACTTTGATTTTTTGACGGATTCTTATGCCACAGATGATGATGAACTTCCAAGTAAGAAAGTGTCACAAGAACTTGTGGATGAAATGTCACAAATTGTTGATGAGTCAAGGTTACGCAAAGTTGTTAATTAAATGTTAAGACAATAAAGATGAGCATCAATACCATATTGATTAGATGCAAAATTTCGTGAAGAAAGATATTGTGTGGGAAAGCAAGAAAGAAATCTTAGTTTCACCACATCCATAAAAGCCTACTTCAGTCGTTTAAAGCTTCCAAAGAGATCACAAAGCTCCTGCACTATCTCTGGTTAATCAAGATCTATTGTACCTAAAGAAAGGAAGCTCAAGACCTGAGAAGATTGTGATGTCTCTTCATAAATTTTCTACAGATATCTTTCCTGATGATGATATTGAAGAAAGAACTTTTAGATGGGTAGATAAATGTGTGAAGAAGTTTAATCCTTATGCTCGATATAATGTCAAACATTGGAAGAATCCGCATGCAAAGATCTTCTACATTAAGAAACAAAAAGAGCTCGGAAAGTTAAAGGAAGTAGTCTACTCAAATTCAAAGATTGTTCAAATCATTAAAACATATTAGGAACTAGGACATGAGCACAAGTTTATAACATAGATTGTTACAAGAAGAGCAAATGGTAGCATAGTGTCAATTACAGAGTAAGATTACAAGAACCTCAATAAGAATGATATTGAGGATATGTATCAGCTAATTGTTAAAAGGAAGGTAGACGACTGTGTTGAGACTGGATTGTTGTGGTATTGTTAGTCTTCATCGGGAGTACATTGATCTGGGAAATAGTACATGATTTCCAGCTAGGTGTGGAAAGCTATCAACAGAAAGTTAATCTTACTGCACCAATAGTTACTTTTCTAGGCATTAAGAAGTACAAGGTGTTCTTTATCATCTCTAAACCAGTATATGGCATTATATACAAGAATAGCAAGAAAGAAAAGAGAGTGATGAGACATCAAGAAATTCATAAGTTCTGTGATGCTACATTAAAAAGGGTCTTTAAAGGGTTAAAGAGCTACAACAACAATGTAAAGCATGGGTATGTGACTCCAAGTCTTAGTAATGAAGATGTTGAATTCCTGCAACTGTTTAAGGAAGAGATTGAAGAACCTTTGAAGCATCGTGATCAAATCAGACGTTGGGAAATATACGTTAATGGAAGACCACTAGGATCAAGAAGGGAACGCCCAGAATAATCTTAGGATCATAAAAGTGTCAATTATGATACTTTAAGTGGTTTTATTTATTATTAGTGTTTAGTCTTTATTTTATAAAGTAGAAAGTAGTTTGTAATAAAAAGACATATGCTAAAAGTGAAAAATAGCATATTATCCAAAGACTAGGGACTAGATTGCAAAATTAGAAAAATAAAGGAAGGAAAGCCAACCTCCCTCTCCTATAAATAGCCACCTAATCATCATTAGGTGGTTAAGGCTTGTAACAAACTCACTTTCCCTCCTTTTTCTCTTTTTTATAAAATTTGGAAAATTGTGAAAGACTTGCCTTCCTCTCTTAATTCTCTCTCTATATCGTGTGATTCAAGCTAAATTGATACCTAACATGAGTGAAGTTCATTTACCCCTAATCACTTAATATGTCTATGTGTTTTGTGATTGATTCTTGTTCTTCTCCTTTATTTAACATGCTAGGCTAGATCCTTTAGTATTTACTTATGATTGCGTGAAACTTGGTTTGTAAATCTTTTTAATGTTGCTTCTTGTGTTGGATGTGCACGTTAGGCTTTAGAAAACTAGTCATAAGATATTAAATTAGCATTAGACGTCTAGGGAAACACGAGTATGTAAAAATATACGCATCGGTAACCACAGTTCTTCAAACTACCCTCCCCCTACTATGGAATGATGCCCTCGTATGTGTTTAAATGCATTTATATACTCTTATGGGCCTTGTAACAAGTCTTTATACTACCTTACTTGTGTGGTTGCCTTAACTGAATATTACGTAGACACTGTTTTTTGTGTAATTCGATCATGACTTAGGAAAACTAACACATCATCAAATGTGACAAAGCAACAGAATTAGGAGAAGAAAACTAAGAAGTAGTGCATGATTAAGTAAATACATTCATTTATCATATAGTTATCAGTAAAGTAGTTTAGATTTATATTTAGTTTAATTAGCCAAAATCAAACCAACCTCTCAAACCTAAATTTTACTTGCTTTCATAAAATATAAAAATACAAAAATAATCTTCTCTCAACCCTTAGACCTCTGTTATATTTTGTTCAAGCCTTCCCACCCCTATACCCCAAAGAAACTATAAAAATTACCGCACTAGATCATCAAAAGACCCGAAACTACATTCCATTCATATCAAATAAATTTAATCAACCCTTACAAAACATAATTGCAAGTCTAGAAAAACGATACTTTCATGAGGGTAGGGTTGTGTGTCAAAATTTTGAAAACATGAGTCATATCCGTGCTAAGTTTGAATCAATTGATTTTGATTGTTTGTTGAACATAAACAAACAAATTGTTCCTCGTTTTGTTCTCGAACTCTATAGTCAACTAACCTTTGACTATAACTCCACGGGTTATTTTGTGGTCAACTTTGTTATACAAAGTAAGTCATTCTCTCTCACTCTCGAGGAATTCGGTCAAATCTTAAAAATACCGTTCAAAGGTCAAGTGTCATACACCGACATGTGGTCACTCGACTACTTGTCAATAAGTGTTCCGAGTTAAGGTCGTTATAAAACCACTCCTCCTTCTCCAAATGTCGTCAAGTCTTTCATTCAAATTCCTCGACAAGGTCAAGTCACTCGTACTAAAAACAAGAAAACCATTGTCGTCGACAAAAATGAAATCTTAACTCGCGAAATTCAACCTCATAAAAAACCATGGGTTGATATCATTCGTGAAAACGCCATTTGTATATGAGGTTATAAGGATCATGTCTCCGCGTGTCTTTGTCATATGATTTATTTCATTGAAACCTTTATTCGATACAATCTAGCATTTTTCATTCTCAAAAGAATGGAAAAGACTCGAAACAAACCTAAGGAACTCCTACCTTATGGAATGCTTTTGACTAGATTGTTCAAACATGTTGTGTCTGTCTTTCCTGAGTTAGCAACTGATCACTACATCTCACATGATCAAGTCATGCATCCATTCGCTCCTCATTATGAGCGAAAGACACGATCAGATCGTGGCAAGAAAAGACCTCATGAATCAAATGCTAGCTCCTCCTCCACCACTTTAAATCACACATCCTCATCTCATCCGTTGGATGATACCATTGATGAAAATGATGCTGAATCATTTTATTCTAATTCTTCCTCTCCGTCCCAAAACATCTCCTCCTCGTCTAATGTTGTCTCTAGAGTTTGTCAAAACCTCCCCATCAAAGTCATAACTTAAACACCTATCACTCTGGAACTATAAATATTCAAACTCAACAACGGGATGCTCACCGGGAAGGGTTAAGGTCAATTAGGACAAGTTTCTCAGACGATGGGTGGAAAATGGAAGTGAACATTTGGTAATAACTATTAGAGACTATTATTATTATTATTCTTATTTAATACATTATGTTTTTAATACATTATTAGGACTAGGAATGGCAAATGACAATTACATTTGACACATGTTATATTGTTTAAGACACTACCCAATTGACTTGTAAAAGTCAAACTTACAAAAACATAGAAAACACAGGAAAATATATAATGAAAAAAATAAAATTGGTCATTCTAGTGTTAGTGAAGAGTGTTCTTGATTCAAATAGGTAATAATTAGATATAATGCATGTAATTGTTTCACACATGGCGTGATGCAAAATGTTGTCAAGTAGAGCATTTAATGTTTATAATAGGCGAGAAATTTACATGTGAACTAGCAGATCAGGGACCAATGCTAAAATTAAGTCTATAAGTTCAGGGACCATGTATGCAATAAATAATACTAAAATATTAAAGGGTACAACTTTCAATTGGGCACGATTGAAGGGTACAATTGTTTCACATAAACACTGACACAAAAAATAAACAAAAACCATTGCCTGTTCGTGTGACACACACAAACATAAACCTTAATTCTAAATAAAATAATAAAATCTAATTTCTTGATTATATCTAATAATCGTAATTCTTTGCAAGTGGATGCAACTGATGGTAGTGAAATCAACTCTCTTGTTTGGCTAATTGTTGGTATTGTTTTGATTTAAAAGTTCCAATCCATGTTTAATTGTCTTTTTTAGGCATTGTTCTTTTGAGATGGTCTATTGTTTATTTCAGTTTTTTTATCTTTTTAGATGACAACGGCGCCGTGGATATGAACACCACGATGGATAACCTGGAAGACAGGATATTGAATCTAGAAAAGGTCTTTGCCTATCTAAAAAATAAAAAGATGCTTCAAACAAAGGAAAATAAACCGAACAAAGATAACAGTTATTCTGAGGTATCTTGTGTGTTAATACAAATAAACTAGTAAAAACGTTTATTTCTATCTTACGATCTTCTCGTGTTTTGTTAATAACAAAACATAAATCGTTACAAGTAATCGTTTAAACATTTATCACTTAAAACTAACCATTTACACATGTATTTTTTCATTTTTTATTTGCGTCATTGATGACATAATCATCCTACCATACTTAGGGAAATCTACCAAGATTACACATAATCTTTTAAGATTTGGCAATCAAAAATTCAGATTACACATAGTCGGTTCCATCTTTTACACTGGCCGGTGCCCAAAACTGGTAGAACTGTGCTACAGGACATGTGTCAAAATGCAGATTCCATTAGCCTACACTGGACGGTTCCCAGAACTGGAGGATTCATGCTACAGAATAGCCGGTTTCATTGGTTTATAAAGGTCGGTTCTATCCTGCAGATGGAACCGGCGGAACTGTGCTATAGTGCAACTTTAGGCCTATAAATACCAAGCTATTTCTCATGTTTTACTCACCTATTCTCATTCGAATCTCTTTAACAACCTGATCATTCTCTTCTTTTCAGTTCTAGTTAGTTGCATATATCATTTGTATGTAATTCTCTTTGTAGAATGTAGGTTATTGGAAATCATAACATAATCGAATGACTAGTGGATTAGCTAAATTCTAGAGAGAGAAAGTGAAATAGAACTTTCTAGTAAGAGAAAATGAACTTGTATTATGTAAATGACTAACCCCACCTCTTCCATGGCATGGAAGAGGCTTATATAGTAACAATAAACCGGCCATAAGGCCTTAGTAGTGGGCTTACACGTTGGGTTTAATACCCGGCCCATTACCGAATGTTATACATTAACTACTTAACTACGAGCAACAATAAATGGTAAAATACACTGGGTGACCGAGTCTTTTTCTAATATCTAACAATTTCCCCCTAAGGGAGGTCACCCCAGAAAATACTAAATTATGCTCTGTAATGTTGATCTTGTGTTCAGCTCGTATTCTTTGATTCTTCATGCATTGATTTCTTAGTACATAATGTAGTGATCTTTGAGATTCGTTTCTTTGACTTGTGTGATCTTTGAGCTTTCTTTGAGATCATCAGCCACTGTAAATCTCTTAATCATCTTTGTTGTGGTATTGCCTCCATGTAATGTTGTGACCTTCGGACTGGCATGCTCACACTTTTATAGATCAAGATAGTACGCATCAGAGTTGCGGAAGCTGTGTTGTAGGTCTTTCAGTTATCATGATATCTTTGATTAATAATATTAAGTGTGAGCATGAGGTTGTGAATTGACATGTCTCTTGCCATCAGCTGCTACCGTCGAGGATTCCTGCAAGTATATGTTAGTAATAAACAAATGAAAGTGTCTTTGTTTACTTTCGTTGAATAAGGTTGCAAGAACCACGGTTCCCCGTTAATCAGTATAAATACTGCCTGTGATCAGGTAGAATTTCAAAGAATCTCCTTGAGAGAGTTTCGCAGCTACGCTAGCCATTCTCAAACCGGAGCGTCTCAAAGTAGACAAAGCACGGAGTGAGTGAACCAGTGAATTAAAAATCCACTAATTAATGAAAAAATGATTAGAAAGTCAATCGCGTGTCACTCAGAAAAGAGTTTTTGTGACACATCGATGGTTTTATATCATAAAATCAAATTTCATCAAAAATACATTTGTTTTGAAAGATATTCACAGTCAATGTGCTCCAAAATTAGTTGTTGAGCACATCGAAAGGTTTTTCAAAAATTATTCGTCAAATCATTGCCTGAAACAAGTTTGATTCATAAAGAATCGCACCATCGTTGCTTTCCATTTGTCACAAGTTTGATCCATAGTGGATCTCACATGTCACCTACCAAGAGCTTGTTTGGTGTTGGCTCTAGGAGGATTTCCATCTTCATTGTGAGTACTTTCGTATCACTCGGATATTCTGGCAATACTTCGAGGATAATGCGTAGGACTCTTAGTATCTTTACTTGTTGTCACAGTGTGTGATGAACAAGTATAGTTTGTATTAGTGTCCTAACGAGATTTATGGATGATCTCATGGCTCTAGACTCAATCGTGCACATTTGGTTTTTAGTAGTCAGAGGCTGGAGCAGAGTACCACCTTTTCAATATCGTCTAACTCAGTGTGAGATAGATGATTGAAATGCGTTTATCTCCGTGAGAAACGAAACAAGAATCCTTTGAGGGATCTTGAGTGGGTGGGAAGGGTTGTGTAGCGTATCATTAGGTCCATGAAACTTGTCTTCAATGTCAGCAATCAACCATGTGATTCCGACATCATATGTAGTGATCCGGTTTCTGCCTAATGTCAAAGGAGGGCTGCTTTCTTTTCACCCTTTATCTTAACATTTCTTTTTCATTCTTCAACCCCTTTAGTACTTACGTAGACTTCATTACTAGAACCTTGTTAGGTGTGTTCCAGTACTACCTCCATCTCAGTCCGTATTATTCCCTTATTCTCACATTACTCCTTTTTTTAATCATACCTAAGGACTTCTACACTAACTAGTGGATTGTCCCTGGGTAGATCCCCCCGGCTTTGGCGGGATCATGGGAACATGTACCTCACCTTACCATCCTTATAACTTCGATAAAGTAAGTACAAGGTCGGTCTTTTGGTATAGTTCACTTCGCCATAAAACTAATTGAAAAATCAATCAAGGTACTTGTGATATAGATATCAAAGCCACTGTACCTTGATTGTTTTGATTATTTAGAAATGCCCCCCTCAACAAATGCGTCGGTAATCTAAATTGTTTGGCACAAGGAGGGAGGAGTACTTGATTGAGTCCTAATAGATCACATTTTTATCAGATTTAATATTTAAATCACATTCTCTCCCCTGATCAAAAATTTTAAACCCTTTGAGATTTAGGATCTCAATTGATTTAAATATGTTAGAAAAATTTAGGAGAACATGTGGTATGATTAGATACAAGCCGATGTTGGAACCTATATATGCCCCCCCTCAATTGATGAGGGATTCTGTTAGTGTCAGTTATGATGATTTTATAAACGATTTAGAGTTTAATGAGAAACTCATGAAAATATCATAAACTGACACATAACACTGATAACTACACAACTAAATAATGTAGAAAGTTTACAATATAATACACATGATATTGACCTTTTAATTGGAATGACGATATCATTCCGTTCTTTGAAGAAGTCTGTAGTCAATATCACGAACGCGTCCACCAACAAAGCATTCTAGATTCTGAAAGATCCTTCTTGTCTTTAGTCGCCTCTCAATAGCCGCTATGAACTCTTTGCTCCTTGTCACGTCCTTTTGAGTCCAGAATCGCGTATTCATACCTGGATTAAGCAGCTTGACCTTGAATTCCTTGACTCTGTAATCTAGTGCTTCCAGAATATGTGTCAATGTCCCATCACTGAATTTGTATATCTCATTGAACCTCATGATCTTTTGGTCATTGTTTTCTATCGGGAATACTACTACTCGAGGAAACTCGATGATGGTATAATCATGCTTGAACTCGTAGCCTATTGCATCCCATCCTGGTTTGGTGAGGTTCAACTGTGTCTAGTAGCTTTCAATGCCGGTTTGAAAATCTTCAACCTGCTGTCGAAGCACCAAGTTTTGGGTCCATTGCTTGACAGCAGTAGATAGCATCCGTTTGTCTGAACCAGGAAGATGATCGAGATGACCTTATAGAAGAAGCAGATTCAGGTCTTCAAAGTCACTGGGATACATGTTCTTAAAATCTTTTTCCGCAATTGTGTGTTCTTGGAAGTCAGCTCTTCTAAGGACAATTTCGCTCAAGTAGTCATACCCGTATCTTGAGTATGCTTTGATTCTGACGAAACTGAGAATCCACATATGTGTTCTGACATCTTTTCGACGCGACGGAGAATCATGTCTGTCAATATAGAACTTATGTCAATTAAAGCACCAGTGAGAGATGCCATATTTTGCACTTATATCATAAGTACACACATCATCAATCCACATTTGTTTTGGCACTAGCAATTCAAGCCCAAAGTCAGGATAACTAGCAGCCTTCATCTTGGAAATCGATAGTGCAAGATTGATTCCCTTGCTGCCATATCTCAAATACTCCAAGTCTTTATTGAAGAAGAATTATGGTTGAATAGTGACATGACCTGGAGGACCACCAAGAGGCAGTGGTCGGTTGACATCGATTTTGACATGATCTTCTTCTGGATTCGTCCAGTCAACCTGAGCTGTGAGCATCTTGTGACACTCTTCCATCTGGAACTGAAGGTAAATGATATCGGGTAGAATGCTTTAACAACTTCATAAGCCTGCCCTTCGAAATTTGCTTACGTAAGCACGGTTTTGTTCAACTTTTGGCCGTACCAGTTCATGAAGGTTGTCATATCTCCAATCTTTGCAAGCAACGAGTTCTCAGCTGGGGGATCATAAGTTGTGGCCAACACAGAAGCCCAGTTGCTCACAACATCTGACTTGTTAGAAGAAGGAATAGTCCAGGCAAGTTCGGGAGTCGCTGGTCTTTCCTCTTTAGGTAGTGGTTTCCACCAGTCTTTTCTCGAGTCAGCTTTTGGTTGGTGATCATTCTCGGAGTCTTCATCATCAGAAAAATGTATCTGCTCTTTGGGAATGGAATCATCCTGCATCAGATAGTCAGTTGGAGATAACTCTTGAGCCCTAGGTATGTCAGCTGACTCATATTAAGTGTCAGATGTCGTCCAATCCATAGATTGTAAACCTGAGGCTGCAGTCTTGGATGAACCTAGAGCTTTACTACCTTGTTGATGTGCAGATCCAGTTGTACCAGTAGATGGAGAAGGAGGAGGTAGGGGAAACTAAGAGGATCCTGATGCTTCAAAAGTACCTGGGGCACCGAATGCGCCTGCTGGAGGAGGTGGGGTGGTTGTATAGGTGGAGATCCAAGAGGAGTTCTTGGTGACTCGCGTCTCTTTCTTTTCTTCTTTCGTGCTTCTTCCTGATCAGCTAAACATTGATTTGAATAGTCTAGCTCCACTAACTTCTTCAGAGATTCATACAAGTCATTATGAACTTCATGAGTCTTATAGGTGTTGTCTTCATACATCCGTTGCTGAAGAATTTCCTTCATATCAAGGGTGGGCAGATCCCTGAAGCGAGCTCGAAGTGGAGCTTGCATTGCCCAGTCAACTACATCAGTGACTATCTCATTAACAGCTTTGCTCACCTGGTGGGGAATATTGAGATTCTCCAATTTGTACAGCTTGAACCCATGTTTATCCAACCTTTCCTCCAGGGCTAAGTTGTTTTGTATCGGATTCGTGATATGTTGTTCAAGCTCACCTATGCGACAAACTAGGATCAGATCTGTGGTGCTTTAAAGTTGTAGTGGTGGAAGATTTGTTGTTGTTATGATTGTTGAGGTTGTTCCTGTTGATGTTGGGAGTGGAGAGTCAGATTGTGACTTCGTGAGATCAATAACCGGAGTGGTCATTGGAGGAACCGAGGAGGTGTCTTGATGAATGGGCACCGAAACCATTGACTAAACCTCTGCTTCAGCATTGGTTTTCCCTGGTTCTTCTTCTTGTGGCTTCTCCACGAAGAACTGATCAGTGAAGCTGAGATCTTTATCAAGGTTTTAAAGAGAGGATAAGGTTCTAGTGGAGCTAGCAGGTTCTTCAAGAATCACCTGATCTTCAGTTAGCAATTTGAGGTTTTCCTGAACATTTGGGTAAGCAATTGTTGTAAACTCCTCATCTATTTGCTCCGGTTTTTGTTGAGTAGAAGCATCAGTGGTCTCTAAGTCCATGTGTTTAAGGTTTGGTCCAGCATGAACCACATGACTTGGTTGAGGTTGAGACTCTGCAGCATCACCAGGGTTTGATCCAGTTTGGCCTTCATCTTGTTCACCATGGTTTGGTCTAGCCTGGCCTTCATCTTGATCTCCAGCTTTAATCACAGGCACTTCCTCCTCTGACTCCATTTCACTGTCAGTGAGAGCAAATTCCACATACAAGGAGGGAGAGTCAGCATGTTCAGAGGGTTTAGTGGGCATGGGAGGACGTCTCTGAAAGATGAATTGATCTGCTGGGTTCTTTGGTTTAGGAGTTTATAGGGTGATAAGATCGTGAGTAGCTTGTTCTTCAGCGACCTTCTCTTTTCCTTATCCTTGTACCTCTGGAAGCGGTTGAATTCTTCTAGAGTCATGTTCCCTAATCACCACCGGACGAGCTAGTCCCTAAGTCCGTTCCCCTTGTTCCTTTAGACTTAGCTCCAGAGCCCGTTGAAGGTTTACCTCTTCATCATCATAGACGGGTTCCTTTTCTGGAACTCCTTCATCTACAACCTCATCAACCAACTGAAGAGAGCTCTTAGGCATGCACTTCTTAGTTACCTTATGCTTTAGATCATTTGGCTGAAGATGGTGCATCAGTTGATTCCATGACCAGTTTACGCTTTTTACCTTGGTCTTTCTTGGAGGATTCAGTTAGTGTCGGTGTTGGTTTGGGTGGTTGAGACAAAGCTAGCTCGGGAGACTTGTCATCTGCCTTATCGTGTTCTTCATTCAGATAGCGTTGGTATTCTGTGACATGCTCCAGGTAACTGCTGTAGTATGGCGTGCTTTAAATAGCGTCAGTGAGAAGAGCATCAGGTATCGGTATACCAAATATCTCCCTGCCATCCTTTCCAACATACCTGAGGGTGTTCAGAATATTTTCCTCATGTGAGTAGTAAAGAGCTAAACCAAGTCTCGGGTGTATGTTGTGCTTGTTTTTCAGGCGGTGGATGATTGGTTTGGTGAACCTGATGTTTGGAATAAGCAGATGAGCGGTCTTCTTCTTTCCACGAGAAACTATAGCAAGGTTCTTACTGTCAGTGAGGAAAGTTTGTATGGATTGAACAAACTCTTCCTAAATCCTTTCAGCATAGTCAATGTTGGAGCGATGAGTGATACCCTAAAGAATCTAAAGCACAGGGTGTCTTGGCCTGTCATATCCAGTAGTTTTGCCTGTAAGGCACATGTTGATCATAGATAAAATGGTCTCCATGGTTGATAGAGAGCATTAACAGACATTGCTGATACGTTCCTGAGTGTACAAGGGTATCCCAAAGTGTTGACATACTCGATAACAGTATCACTTGAAGGCGGAGCTACGAAGGGATTGTTATCATTGGATGGAGTGATATCGAGAGCATCTCGAAGAATATCTTTGTGCAGGTTGAACCATTGCTCATCCAACTAACAGCTGTACAACCCAGTCGATGAGTTAAAACACATGGTGTCCCAAAACTGCTGAATGTAGATAGCCAGAATCGTAGAAGATGTCGTAAAAGCCCTGAAGAAATTAGAGTTTTTCAGTATGGCCACAGCAATCAGGAAGATAGGATTCCTCTGAGACTTCTGTACATCAAGTACACAGTTACTCTTGCCGATGGGCACACATTTGCTTGACGGCAATATTTGATCATCTGTCCTGGTTGGTGGTGCGATAGCATGAGCTTGTTTAGCAGGAACATCATTCGCAGGCATGTTCATGTCAGCCATACTATCTCGCTGCAGACAACTCGCTAAAATGTTTTATTACAAGTACTTAACTCGCTACCAAAATAGAAATTTTGAAATATAGGGTTAAGTATTATATTAAAATAAAATCTTCTTTAACTCGCTAAAGGATAGTGAGTTGCTTGCACTCACTTAAATAAGAGATGAAATTTAACTCGCTAATGATAACTCGCTATGAATATTCTTATTAAAATACTTAACTCGCTAATAAATTTGAAAATTTTGAAATAGGGAGTTGAATATTTTAATAAAAATATAAAGTCTTCATCAACTCGCTACAGGTTAGCGAGTTGCCTGTTCATGATAAAATAATAACGTAATATCCAACTCGCTAGAGGCTATACGTAACTCGCTAACATGCAAGGCTATCAACTCGCTATCAAGAATCTACACCTAACTCGCTACTAAGCACATAGAAAACTCGCTAAAACCTAAAATCACTTATACGAGCAAACAAGATCCTGAAATCACATCATTAAGACTAAGGCAACATAAAGCAAGCATTTTGCAACATTCACAAACAACAAACAACAGCAAGCATCTAAATTTTGACCTTAAAAGTCAACATAAGCCACAAAAATCAATAAGATCCCAAAGTAATGAAATTAAATCCAAATTAGACACAAACAAGGCATCATTTATTCATCCTAAACCTATCTTAGCAAATAACATATCATTCCAATCATTAACTAAGATTTAGATGAGAAATAAAGGCGAAATTATTGATTTTGAGCAATTTAGTGTGATTGAGGCAGACATGTTCTAGATATATGATGTTTACTAGATATAGAACAAAAAACAACAAATGCCTTAACAAGATAAGCCACAGAAATCAAGAATCAATGAAAAGCTTAACTTAGCGAGTTGCGTGAGAGGGTTTTTAACAAATAAGGTTTGACTGATATTTTGAAAGTTTGACCAATAGTAACTCGCTGATACCTTAAATACTAATACAACTTTCACATATTGGCAGTTTTGGTCCCTACACTTTCAAAGTCCTATTCTTTGTGGTTTAAGGCATTTACTAAGATTTATAAGTTTTAGAATTGGCACAAGTAGTCCTTATAGTTTCATAAGCCTAGGAAACATTTAGAAAATTGCACAAAAATCCCTACACTCACAAATAATTAACAAATTTGGCATTTTAAGTTAAAAATAAATTTAACTCCCCTTCAATTTGTAAACCCGATCAATACAAAAACCCTTTACCAATTGATTATTTGATGAATTTGAATGCCCCTTAGATGTCATAAATTTGAAAACACTCCCCCCCCCCCCTCAATCAATGCCTATTTTCTATTGAAAGAGTTGTAGTCGTTGATTGAGTGACAAATTTTGAGAAATTCAAGTCTGATTGATTTTCAAACAACATTTTCCACCGTGGGTAACACAAATAATTTTCTGAAGAATCATAGACGAAAAATCATTTGGTTAAAGAAAGAAGACTTTTCTTCTATATCAAGAAATAATGCACTGAAACGTACATTAAGTCGGAGTTGCATGGATATAAAGTAATCCATGCCCGGGAGAAGTTAATCACCCGTTGTCAGGAACAGCCATCTTTTTGGCGACATGCTTTCCTCATTTTGAAAAACGGGTTGTAGTCTGAAATAACTGCAAGCCATTAAGACATGTTTTGAAAAGTTTGAACTTCCGTTCAAGCTTTATTTATAAACCCGTGTCATTATTGAATGACATTTCTAGGTCCGTAAATGTTATTGATAAACGGAAGACATGTCGTGAAAAACTATTTTTAGAATTTTCTATTTTCTGATTTTTATGGTTTTTGTAGGTTTTATATTTTTTGTATTTTCTTTTTAGATTTAAGCTATATACATATTTACATAGGATATAGGAGGACCATCCTTTACTCCTCTTCTCCTTCCTGAAGACGTTTAAGGGTTTCTAGAGACATACTCTTCATATAAAGTCGCGAGAGTAGAAATTCGAACCGCTCTCTTGGTAATGCTTTGGTGAATATATCTGCGAGCTGATAATACGTTGTCACGAAGTACAATTCAACCACGCCTTTCTCAACTTGCTCTCTTATAAAATGGTGCCGTATGTCAATGTGCTTGGACCGGGAGTGCTAGACATTATTACAGCCGAGAGCAATGGCACTGCGATTGTCACAATACAGGGGAATCTTATTGAATGCAAAGCCGTAGTCTGTAATCTGTAATCTCATCCAAAGTATCTGAGCACAGCATCCAGACATGGCAATGTATTTAGCCTCTGTAGTTGAGATCGCAGTGCACTTTTCTTTCTTTGATGACAAGCTGACTAATTTATTCCTAAAGAACTGAGCACTTCCTAACGTACTTCTTCGTGTGTCTTGACAACCTACATGGTTCGCATCTGCATAGGCTCTTAGTGCCATAGCGGTGTCTTTCGAAACCAAAGACCCCAATTAATGGTTCCTCTGAGATACCGAAAGACCCGTTTAAGAGCTTCATGGTAATTTTTGGTTGGCGATGTCTGATACCTAGCACACATGCATACAGCGAATACAAGGTCGGATCTGCTGGCAGTGAGATATATTAGGGAGCCGACCATACTACGAAAGCGAGTCTAGTCAACTGGAATCCCTAAGGGGTCCTCATCTAGTTTGAGTTGATCCACCATGGGTGTATCAACAGGGCCACACAAATCCATCCCAAATTTCTTTAATATTTTAAGAGCAAATTTTTGATTGATTAATAAAAATGCCTCTGGGATTTTGAGAAACTTGTAAACCTAGAAAAAAAGACATTTGTCCCATCATTGACATTTGAAATTTAGAACTCATCTCATTGGAAAATATGTCACACGCTTTAGGGTCGATTGAGGCAAATATGATATCATCTACATATATTTGAACAAGAAGAATATGTTTGCCTATTTTCCGAGTGAATAATGTCGGATCTACTGCACCCTTGGAAAAGTTGTTGTTTAGAAGAAATCATGACAAGGTATCATACTACGCCTGAGGAACTTACTTTAAACCGTACAAAGCCTTCTTCAGACGATAAACATGTGTCGGATGGTCTGGATTAACAAAACCCTATGGTTGACTAACATAGACTTCTTTCTTCAACTCGCCATTAAGGAATGCTGTCTTGACATCTACTTGATAGATGGACATGTTTTTACTGGCGGCATTGGCGATAAAGATTCGAATAGCCTCGATACGTGCAACCGGTGCAAATGATACCTCGAAATCAATACCCTCCCCTTGTCAATATCCCTTGGCCACCAACCTAGCTTTGTTCTTTAGAACATCACCATACTCATCAAGTTTAACTTTGTAAATCCACTTAAGAGATATAATCATGACATAGTCTGGTTGAGGTACTAATTCCTATACTTGAAGCCGATCAAATTCATGAATCTCATCTTGCATAGCTTGAAACCAGCAATCTTCAGTTATTGCAGATTTGAAGTTCTTGGGCTCGACTTTTGATAGTACAAAGTTATACAAACACCAAAAGGCATTGGTTGCAAGTTGTTTTCTGGTGGATACCGGACGAGATGGGTTGCCAATAATATTATCTAGTGGGTGATCTTTTCTTCATTTCCCGAGATGATGAAGTGTTTGAGTGACATGAGGAGATTCTGCTGAACTAAGATCCTCGGATGATAATGCTTCAGAACTAGGTTCCGGAGCAAACACGTTTACGAAGGGATCATTGTCAACAGGAGGAAAAGGATTGTCTTCCCTGATGGTAGATTTAGCTGCAACGCCTTGATGAAAACTTGGAGATTATAATGTTGAAGATAACGGTGAATGACTTGGAGAAGGTGCATCTTGATCAATGGTAGTAGATGAAGGTGTACCAGCTAAAGTAACTGAAACTGAAACTGCTGGAGCAGGAGAGACCGATCTTTCAACACGAGTAGGTTCCAGGTATTCATCGAACATTGGTTGGAATAAAATCTCAAGTTCTTTATTTGTGGGAGGTACATAAGGTGCTGCAGGAACCGGATTTGGTAAGAGCCCTGAAATTATCTGTTCAGGCGTCAAAAAAGTAGGAGCGGGTCCTGTACTGAGTTGCACAGGAGCCATTAGTTCAGTCTGTAGGTTCCCGATTAACACTTCACTTCATAACCCGAACCACAAATCAAAAATAAGAAAAGAGAAAGAGAGTTAGAGAGTGAGAGATAGATGAGAGAAAGTTGAGAGAGAATAAGAAAAAAGATATTATGAAAATGAAAAATTAGAAAAAAACTAGATATTTTCTAAAAGAAAATATCTATATATATGAGATATTTTCTGAAAAGAAAATATCTAAATATATATATATCCCTACGACGCGTGGGATATTTAACTAGGACCCGGGCTCGGGTTTTGCTTGGGATTAAACCCAAAACATATACAATATTAGATTATCTATCGAGCCCGATTCCCGATATTATCTTATTACAACATTAACTAATTAAAGACCGAAGCTCCATCGTAGAGTGACCGAGCTTCCTTGTTCGACTCAATAAATTGAGGCTAACAATCTCCCCCGAAGTGAGGTCTTGAACACGGGAACGAGCTTCCTTTATTGACTCAATAAAATTGAGGCTAACAATCTCCCCCGAAGTGAGTTGAAGATTTTAGGTTTTTCCCCCTTTGTTCGGGATTCGTGCTCTCGTTTTTTAGCTTAATTTCATTTTTTTAGGATTTTCTTAAACGTTTTTGTTTGTTATTGTCTAATTTAACTTTCAACACTCTCAAATCAATTCTCTCCTTTAAACTCAAATCTTCTGACTGTATCGATTTTCCAGCACAGCCTCATTGGGGATTAACGACCCGGGAATAGTCTATACTGCTCCTGGCATTTTTGATTGTTTTTTTTTAGACTTTATATATATTTTATATTTTATTATATATTATATATATTATAGTTTAATTATTTAACCAATCAATGTATCTAATAGTTTTGTTGAGACCGACTTGTATTTGCTTCAGAAATTTGATGACGACCTCTGGGGTTTCATCTTTCGATCTCAAAAACTTAACCCAAGTAAACCGAGAATAATCATCACCGATGACTAAGATGTATTTCTTTCCATTAATTGTTTGCACTCGCATCGGTCCACATAAATCCATATAAAGGGTATTAAGAACTTCTAAGTTGGTGTTTTCGGTTTTGGGTTTGTGGGTATGCTTTTTGCTCTTTCTTAGTTGACATGCAGAGCAAAGATGATCTTTCTCAAACTTTAATCTAGGTAAACCTCTGACTAAGTCCTTTCTTGCAAGGTCATTGATGGTACCAAAGTTCAAGTGGTTTAAACAACGATGCCATAACCATGATTTATTCTTGGAGGCCTTAGACAACAAGCAAATGGGAGAGGACTTCATCATGTATTTAACTGAGATAGTGTACAAATTAGAACCGTGAGAACCTTTAATTAATTCAACACCATCCGTATCTCTAACATAACACGAGTGTTTCCTGAATGCAACTTCTAGATCAGAGTCGCAAAATTGTCCGACAGAGAACAGATTGTGTCCTAGTCCTTCCACATAGTATACCCTGGAGATTACACTGTCACCAATCACATAATCTCCATAACCTATAATAGCACCAAAGTGGTCACTCCCGAATCTAACTGTCCCGATAAACTTATTCACAAAATTCCTGAGCCGTGAGCGATCCCCCATCATATGTTTTGAACAGCCTGAGTCCAAATACCAAAAGACGATATGTACGACCTGCATTTGAAAACAAACGAAGATGGAAAGTTTGGAAAGTTAGAACCTTAATTTTGGTTGGGTTCCTGTTGGTTAGCACAAGTAGTGGCCTAATTCTCGTTTTACTTAGCAGGTGCTACTTTGGGTTTAGTGAGCCTAGTTAAAGGGCACTGTTCTCCTAAAGTGAATATTCTGCCCGTGGGTCTCCATTGATGACCAACACTAGTAAGCACTTTGCATGTGGGTTTCCATACTTACCTAACTTACTTAGGTTTTCAAACTTGCTTAACTTTGCACACAACATTATGAGTATTATAAATAGAGGGGGATGCCTTAACAGATTGTAAATAATCAACCACACACACATCATGATTTGCATAAATTAAACATTTGTTACATGTTTGGCAAACAGAATCAGAATTCGAATTAATTACAGTACGCTTAGAGCTACTACTAGAATCAATCCGATTCGTGGTTCTTAAGTTAGACTTATTTGTCCTAGGGTGTTCTTCTACTTTCTTCTTGTTGACACCTTTAGCTGATGAGATCCTATTTTTCTTGGTATTGCTCCTAGGCTGTGATCCACTAGCATTGGTGCAACAGTTTACTCCTGTAAAATGAGGCACATGGACATTAGTCTTCTGAGTGTTCAGTGGCTCTACATGTTTGTGTGTGTTACTATTTGACGTGTCACATTGTTTTTCAAAAGTAACTTGCTTTTTCCTAATTAAAGAGGTAGGAGCGTGCTTTTTATCTCGTTGGATAAAGTCTTTCGGACAAGTGCCAATCACATATTCTAAGAGTTCCTAAGAGTGTTTGGTGTACAGGCAAGCAGATGCAAGTGGTCTATCTAATGGTCTTTCAACCTTAGCTTCCTTTACTATCTCACGAAGGGTTTCTACACTTTCCTTAAGATTCTTGAGATAATGTAGATGAACTTCTCTGTTGTTCCTATTGTGAGGTGGAATTGGTTCAACATCTATAGCATATCTACCGCGTGCAAGAACTCTTGGTTTTACAGACTCCATAGTGTTGCATTTTAGATTTTTCATGTATTTGGGCTTTCAGATTCTCATTTTCAGTTAGCAAGGCCATTGTCTGTTCTATATACTTAGCACACATGATCGTAATAGAATCGTACAATTCCTTGTAATGTTGTTTAACTTTTTCATTCTCTGCCCTAAAAAGCTTATTTTGTTCTTGAAGAACGGTGACTTTTTTAGTTAATTGAGTGATCTAAAAATCTAGGGTCCTAAAATCAAGAGTACAATCTGCTTCACTACGGGTCTCTTTCAATTGAGAGTTTTATGTTCTTAATTTTTTATGGCATTGTCCTTTTCTTGAATGGAAGCTTTCATTTTTCTGATTACAAAGACTGAGTCAAAATCAGGAGTATCTCGAGCGGATGGAGATGGGTTGTTTCCAAAACTTTCTTTAAGGTTTTGATACTTTAATTGTAAATTTAAGTGATTAACCTCAAGATTGGAAAAATGTTTTACTAATTCAGTATGATCATCTTTTTGAACCTTATCTCGTAATTTAGAAAGCTCTGCTTCAAGTTCCAGACAACGTGTTTGAATAATGGTGTGGGCTTCATGCATTTCAGTAAATCTAGATACAGTAAGCTCAGAATTCGTTGCAATATAACACACTTCTATGGACAAGCAATCAGCAATTAAATTATCATTTGCAATAAGAATATTTTTCCGCTCAATCTCAGCATGCTTCCTATGGACAACGTTCTGGTCAACCTCAGCTTTCAACTCTTCGAAAATGTCTTTCATTTCATTAATTTATTTAGTTAGAGCCTTTTGAATGCCCTCAAAATGTTCTTTAAGTGTTTTGAAAAATGGAATAACCTATATGAGATAACATTCCTTGGTTTGTTCAAAAAACCCTTCCCCTTCAGTGAGCCTAGTGGGTGTAATTCTCTTTTTGCAGGTTTTTTCAAATTCCAAAAAAGTTGTATTAGTGTAAAAATATTAATTTTCACTTGACTTTTTGTTGGAAGCACCCTGGGAACAAGCATTGCAGGTGTATTTGGTGGATACATCGTCAACGCTTTGATTGGTCATGAAGCTTTGGTCTGCTCCTTGAGAGCTTCTGCTTTCATCTTGATGAGATCGTTAGACCAAAATATCTGCTCGGGGGTCAATTGTTTCTGTGGTGTGAAAGTCGCTAAATAATTCTCTCTCGAGTAATCAGGTGGCGCAATCTTAACTCTATGACTCACACACTCAGGGTCTTTCATTTTGTCATTCATTTTCCTCTTAGTGATTTTAGCTATCTCTAGGGTATCCTCTATGTTGTGCACTAAAGCCGGGACAAGATTGTTTTTGATAATTTCATAACCATTATATAGAGCAGGCTGAACTTGCTTTGCACGGGTGAGGCATAAAGGGTTCTTGTAGCCAATAGCTACCTTATTTTGTTCATTATAATAGGGTTTTGGTTTATACAACATGTGAACTGTTTGAAGAGACTGGTCTTGTTTGTATAACTTATCCTCGACCTTTTCTTTTAAAGCTTTCATGTCTAAAAACTCTTCAAGGTATTTGTTTTCTTTCTGTTTAAAATCCTTTTTCAAAGACGTAACTTTTTCTACCATTGACTTGTTATGGTTGATGGTAGAAGCAAGTTGCATTTTTACAGAATAAAGTTCCTTTTTCAAATTTTCTTCCTTAATATTACGGTCAGTGATAACTATTCTTAATTGTTCATCAATCTTTTGTTCTCTTTCCATTAATTTAAACTTGGCCTGTCTTTCATACAGTTCAACTTGTTCCTTATATGTTGCAAGTTTAGCAGTTAATGAGTTGTCAACTACTGTGTTCCGTGTTGTGTCAGAGACAGATTGGGCATGCGGTTCATGCATATCATTAAATATCATCATGTATGCATCATTTGGAACAGAAGATACATTACTTTGTACAACTGGCATTGCATTGTCCTTTACATACTGATTATAAGGAATCATATTACTAACACTCGTATAATTATCATGTGAATCAACAACGTAGTTTGCTTGTACATCGTCATGCATCTCGTGTTCTTCATGATGTTCACAGACAGCATCTTGATAGTGATCATGGTCGTGTACCTCAGATAGAATGTCCGAACCATAAGACGGACCAGCTTCATCATAAACAGAATCTGCGGATGATAGATTAGCCATGAACATAGTATGTGCCGTGGGAGCCTCATCAACATCAGAATCAAAAGCATCATAGTCATCAGCTTGAAACACATTATCTACATTTAGTGCTAAGTCCTGAACTGGTTGCTCATTCACATGTTTATCAACATCGTTGTCTTATCCACCTGTAATAAATAATAACTACTCTTCATCTAATGCCATCCTATTCTCTTGAGCTTGCATCAGTAACATCTTGTCTTTGAAGTATTCAGAGTTCTGTGGTCGCTTGGGCTGAGTGCAATTTCTTGCTATGTGACCTATACCATTGCAGTTGTAGCACTTAACCTGTCTTGTTTGACCTGGATTAGCATTCCCAACTCTGTTCTGAGCTCCCCCATAACCAGCTACACTTGCACCCCGTGCATTCCCCTGTCCTTTATTCTGTCGACCCTAAACAATCTAAACAACAACCATGCCGTCTTGAATTGTGGCTTGATTCCTTGGGTTAGATGAAGTTTTGAGTTGATTGTTTATTTAAGGAAGGTACGTTTTGTATGATTGGGTGAGTAGGGCAAGTGTGTTGGTTAAATTCTCAATTAAGTTGTCCGATGGAGAGAGTCCCGAATCAAGTTGAGTGTTGTCAGCAAACTGTGGTGGAACATATGTAGATGGTAGAGTTATAGATGATTGTGAATAGTACTGTTGGTGTGAGACATTGGACATCAAAGCAAGAGGATCCACAGTGTGTTGAGTGAATTGATCCAACATCATTTTGTTCTCATTATCATGTGCCTCGTGTTGCTTCAGATAAGCATACAACTGATCATAGTTGGAGTCCTTCAATCATCTGTTCAGTTTCACTGCTATTACAAATCGACCCCATTCAGGCAACATGTTATTCACAAACTTTGAGTTCAGCTGCATTCTGGACATGTTCATCTTGATGTTCCGCATGTCATTGATGAGTTTGGCAAATCGAACATAGTAGTCGTGAATGGTTTCTCATTTGTTCTGACGGGAGTGTTCAAAGTCATCATACAGTTGTGATTTTCGGTCTTCTTTGGTTAATTCCGAACCTTCCAAGAGTATATTCACATTGTCTCATATGTCTTTTGCATCAGTGTAATGATTGATGAGAGTGTAGGCGTCCTTTGGTAACTCTTGAAGTAGGATGTTTGTTCCCCGAATGTCAGCATTGTACATTTCCTTATCTTCAGGTGAGAGGTCAGAATAGACTCGAGGTTGTTCTGGACCTAGATGTAGGGCACCTTCAGTACATTCAGTAAGTGTTTCCTAAAAAGTTCCCATCTGAAATGGTCCTTCATCAATCGACTGTAGGATATTCACACCATTCTCTTTACCACGACAATACAGACGAATGCGTTGTTGCCATGATTTAAAGTCAGTCCTATCAAGCATAGGTGGTCGGGTATCGAAACCGGCACATTGGATGTCTTCCGAAAGATTAGCCATCGTAATTGATTGTGAAATGATTAAGTTGATCGAACAATGATTAGTGATTGTATGTTAAAAGATGTGATTGATTGTTTGAAATGGTGAATTGTTGTACAGGTTTATTAGGAAGAAAAACTTTAGTCCAAAATTCTAAAAATCCACAACTCGCTGCAATGTAACTTGCTGGAAGAGAGTAGACAACTCGCTGGCAAGAAACAAATTGGACAGAGTTCCTGTTCACAAGTCGCTAGAAAATATCTTCAAATAACCTGCAACTCGCTAGTAGTAACTCGCTAGAAGAGAGTGGACAACTCGCTGGCAAGAAACAAATTGGACAGAGTTCCTGTTCACAAGTCGCTAGAAAGTGGTCTTCAATTAACCTGTAACTCGCTATATCCAACTCGCTAACCTGTAACTCGCCAGATCCAACTCGCTACCTGCAAGAAAAATTAACTCGCTGCCTAACTCGCTACCTACACAAGACGAAAACTCGCTGACACGGTACTTTCTGACACACAGTGTACTATGCTGACAACTCGCCAGTATAGTACCGTAACTCGCTAAGAAGATCTTCGAACAGTAACCTAACTCGCTGGAATGAAAATTTTTGGTTTTTCACCTAAAAACACCTAAAAATCACCCTTTTGAATGTTTTTGACTGGTTTCTTTTGCACAACTTGGTACTAGAAGGCTATAGCAACTATAAAAACATAAACTTTAACATCACAAACATCAAGATCAAAGAAAACCAAGAACAAGACTATAAACCTTCAAAAACCAAACTTTTGATTAAAATTAACCACGAAAACGCACACACAATCTAGCTAATCATTCCATGTGCTCTAATATCAATTATAGGATATTAGAAATCATAACACAATCGAATGGCTAGTGGATTAGCCAAGTTCTAGAGAGAGAAAATAGAAGAGAACTTTCTAGTGAGAGAAAATGAACTTGTATTATGTAAATGACTAACCCACCTCTTCCATGGCATGGAAGAGGCATATATAGTAACAACAAAATCGGCCCTTAGGCCTTGGTAGTGGGCTTACATGTTGGGTTTATTACCCGACCCATTACAGAATGTTATACATTAAATACTTAACTACGAGCAACGATAAACGGTAAAATACACGGGGTGACCGAGTCTTTTTCTAATATCTAACACTTTTCAGGTTTCCAACATGAAGAAGTGTTTCGTAGACGAGCCACTAGCTATTTCATTTGATGAAATCTAGATTGATGACAAGCTTAATCTCATTGAGGAACTGGTTGAAATTATGGATCGAGAAGTTAAACGGCTAAAGCAAAGCCACATTCCAATTGTGAAAGTCCGTTAGAACTCGAGGCGAGGTCCCGAGTTTACTTGGGAGCGCGAAGACCAAATGCAAAAAAAATACCCACATCTCTTCGCTAACCCGGCACCCGCACCCAAGACTACGTCTTAAGCTTTAAGGACAAAGCTCTTTTAAAGGGGGAAGGATGTCACACCTTGTAAATTTTAGGTCAATATTTTAAACTTTTTCGATCATTAGTTTTGACTTTTATACATTACGTTTGAATTTGGCGATGTACCGGGAAGTTAACCCGCGCGAATCTGAAAAACATCATCGGACGCGTTCTGATTTCGGATTTTGATTAGTTTAGGTATTATATGAGTTATTTTATCTTTTGTAAATGTTTCGTAGGTTACTATCACTTTTGATTCTTATTTTTACAATTCAACGTATAATTTGCGTTTTTTGCGTTTTTGACCAAACAGAACCCCGAAAACCCAAAATCTTTTCGTGTAAACTTTAGTTACTGTACATCTTGTGATTATAAGTCAAAAATTTCATTCACCCCTCCCCCTTTACTTATTTCACACGCATACACCAACACTTAATTAAATCAAAAAGCATCTTCCATCTTTATTTTCAATTCAAAGAACATCACATGCAAGATAGTGACACTTTTGTAATCTTATACCATGCATGCACTTACACCCTTTGTCTTCATTCACCCATGGAGGACCACAACTCCACTATGCATTTGATTTAATTTAGTAACTAGTGATCAAGACTTGAACCCCCCCCCCTTGTGGCTTGTTGCGTCTGAAAAACCCAACCACACACACCTTTGGTGTGTGTTGGTTACCTAGACCCTTATGCCATGGTTCACACAATATCTTGCACCATAAACCCTAGTTCCTCCTATAAATACCATGTCATAACACATGCTAGGTCATTTCTCATTTCCATGTCTCATCAAAAATCTCTCACCTCCCTTTTTCTCTTTCTTGCTCACGGCACCAAACAAACACCCTCTTAAGGTTTATTTTTCTTGATTTCCTTCAAGATCCAAGTATTCTAGGTTGATTCTTGTTCATACCTAAGGTGTTTTCAAGTATTGGTTCATTGATTTAAAGGTTTACTTTAAGATCTACAAATTAGGGTTTGGTTATTATTTGGGGTTTTTCAAGATCCAAGTCTTCCATCTTCATCCTTGTGTTTTCTTAAGCTTGTTCTTAATTTTTGTAAGCTTACCTTAAAACCTATACTTTTATTTATACTTTCATTCTACATATGCTCATGTACTTGCATAGATCTATAATTCTTATGGTGTTTGTATTGATTTTCCAAAAAGAAATAAAATGGGTTTGTTAAACAAGGAAACTTTTATAATTTTTTTAATTCAAATATTGTGTTTAGTGATTAAGCGAAGTGATTGGTGTGTTGTGTCACACCCCGCCAAGACGAAAACACGAGGCATAACAAGAATGGATATCATCACAACACAATGGTGTCTATATAGAGAACTACAATGCATAAAAGAAACTGTAGACCCCAATTCAATATAGATCTTTCTAGCCTGTTAAGGGTTGTAGCCAATATGGATAGTTCCACACTAACTACAGGAGAAACAATGACCATGAACACTATAAGTTATGCGGAAACTAACTTATAATGCTAAGAAGAACAATAACTAAACTTTTGTATTAATCTGTTAAAATGATTACTGATTACTAACTATGAGATTGAGAGATATATGTTCTTTAATGCCGTAGGGTTCCTTTTATACACCAAGGATAAACCCTAACAGACTTACAAAACACGTAAAAGATAATGCATATCTTTTCCTATAATAGCTCATGCATATCTCTTAAACGGTACTAACTATTTTGTACTGGCGGTACAAACTAATACTAATGGTACAAACTGTAACTGTCGGTACTTCCTATTACAACTAGCGGTACTAAGTCAGGAAAGCATAATTCCCAACAGAAACCAAGGTATAGACACGAGGTGTCATGAAAATACCCAAACAAACATAAAAGATAACTGGCATCTTGTATTGAAGCAAAGGGGGTTCACGTCAATACCAAGACATGCAAAACATCCAAAATAAACCTAAGCAAATCAAAATCAACAACATTTAATATTCATTAATGCATGAAATAACTAGGAGGTTAAACTCCGTAAGCAGCCTATGGTCTCTCTAGCCACTCCTCTTATTCTTAAGATCCTCATGATGCTCACCTGAAAGTGATGCTTAAAAATGTCAACACAAAGGTTGGTGAGAGTCATAGGTTTACGACACACAATTTAAACTTCTGATCAATTACTGTGATTATTAAAAGCAAGGTAGGACAAATATGAACTATCATGAACTTATGCTAACATGCAATCTAATCATCATATCAAATCAATAAAATCATATACTGGGTAGGCGTACCCCTCTGATCCAATCAAAAACACTTGGCATGCCAAACACAGTACATGCAAGTAAATCACAACCCTTGCCATGCCAAACACAGTACATGCAAGTAAACCACGACCCTTGTTATGCCAAACACAGTACATGCAAGTAATTCACAACCCTTGCCATGCCAAACACAGTACATGCAAGTAATTAACAACCCTTGCCATGCCAAACATAGTACATGCAAGTAATTCACAACTTTTTCCATGCCAAACACAGTACATGCAAGTAAATCATAACCAACATGTATCACAAAGTCATATAATAGTCATACAATGTCCACACTCAATTAAAACACATAATTACAACAATTAAAACATTTCAAAACCATTTGCATCATTTCCATCCCAATTTAAAAATAATATAAAAAGAGGGACTATGAAACTCACCTGATGCTCAATGCAGCTTCCCAAATTTCCTAGTACAAAACTACACAATACAATATAAACATGTTACACGCGACTAAGCCAAATGCTTAAGTCTATGTAACAAGCATATGATGGATGTTTAAGGGATTTACATACCTCCACGGGTTACCCCGACACCATGCCCGACCTTAACCATCTCATTTACTCCTAAGTCCACTTAACTACATTTTACCCGAAAACGCAGAATTTTAGTAACACTTTCCAATTTTCCAAACCATACCTACTAACCCTCATAAAATTCCCAATAAAATCATCCATATTCCATGAGTTTAATATCTACCTTATTTTTCCACTAATTTATTCCCACACTTAAATGCCCCAAATAAATTCTAACTTTTAAATTACTTAAATTCGGATCTGAACACGCACTAAAATGTTTGACCTTACTAACCATACTTAGACAACTAATCAGAAGCTAAAACTTTGAGGAAAGTTAATAGACATATGGAACTTAACTTCTGTGTTTTGGCTAACTTTAATTTGAATTTCAAATAGGGGTTTTACTTCTTTAATTCTGAACCAAACCAGACCCGTATTTACTGTTTTGATAACTTTTCTTGCAACAACCATTTGACTAACTTCCCTAACTCAAAATCGTTCGAGGCCAGACTTTTTGAAAAGTAGACTCTCTGAACTATAATTTAGGCACTGGAAACACCTTAAAACACATTACCATCATTGAGATATCATCACTTGAACACAAACCTAAAATCTGCCAAACCCTAATTCACAAATTAACGCGATCTAACCCTAACCGTTTGCACCAATATGATCCTAATCAAACCCTAAACGCACTAGCATGATCATAACATCATTAATTACAAAAGTTTAAAAACCCTAATGATCCATCATATTATTTTTTACATGATTTAAAAAGAATTAACATGAGGAGAATCATTACCTAGGTTACTTACCCGCTCATAACACGAACTAGCTCTTAATTTCTTGGATCAAAATTTTGTCTTCCTTGTTCTTAGGGGTGAGGGTTTTGACGGCACACAAGGGGCGGGGAGGGATTAAGCTAGGTTTTTTTTCTTTTATTAAACCAATTAATAGGAATTCTAATCTAACTAAAACTTGTTAATAAGTAAAATACATTTTTTTTCTCTTATACAAACCGATTGGCCCCCCTATCATACATATATTTTTATTTTATTTTATTATTAATTATATAATTACCTACTTTACCTAAATTTTCTACAAAAACCTATGCAAATTTGATAAACCTTTTGCATGAAAACCTAAATACTAACTTTCTATTTATAACTTTCATTTCATTAAAATACTTTCTATTTTTAAAAAGTTCATTTCTAATTCTCATATTTCACAAACCTAATTCACTTTCATTTTGACATACTTTCCATAATAATCCAACACATAATTATCCACATATTGATGTAGCAATGCATGCAAGCACGCCACTCATTTCCATTGTCACTACACGTGAACAAAAATGGAAATAACCCTCAAACATCACAAACTCATTCAAAATAAGATGAACACGCATCTTAAAATGATAATCATGCACACAGATAAAGTCACATAGGTCGCAAATATAGCACATATAAAAACTTAGCCAACTCTAAAAGGTATGACTAACCTGCTCAAGTCACGGTTGTCACAATATCCCCTCCTTAAGGAAATCTCGTCCCGAGATTTAACTAGCCGGTTCAACAACACGATCAACAAATAACTAAGGATACTTAGACTTCATATGGTCTTCACGCTCCCGAATGAACTCGGGACCACGCTTTGAATTTCAACAAACTTTCACAGGTGATATCTTACTACGCTTCAAACTCCTAACCTCACAGTCCATAATCTCTACGGGTTCCTCAACAAAACAAAGAGTCTTTTTTATCTTGATTTCATCCAATGACACATGTAGATTAGCATCCGCCAAACACTTCTTTAGATTTGACACGTGAAATGTGTCATGCACACTACTCAATTCCTCGGGTAATCTTAACCGATAAACTACCGGGCCGATCTTTTCAAGGCACTCAAATGGTCCTACATACCTCGGTGTTAACTTACCTTTTATTCCAAAACAAATCATGCCTTTCCAAGGCGATACCTTTAATAACACACGATCTTCAACCTCAAACTCCAACGGCTTACGTCTATTATCAGCATAGTGCTTTTGACGATCCCTCGCCGCTTTGAGCTTTTCCTTTATCAACACTACCTTATCAGTTGTTTCTTGTACCAGTTTCGGTCCAATCAACTACTTTCACCAGTTTCCGCCCATAGAACGAGCGACCTATATTTTCTTCCATATAATGCTTCGAACGGAGCACACTGAATGCTCGAATGATAACTATTGTCGTATGAGAATTCAGCTAGCGGTAGGTAAACATCCCAATTGCCACCAAAGTCAATAACACATGCCCTTAACATATCATCCAAAGTCTGAATTGTACGCTCACTTTGTCCATCCGTCTGAGGATGATAAGCTGTACTCATATCCAATCGCGTTCCTAAAGCTTTTTGCACTGTTTGCCAGCAATGTGATGTAAACCATCCATCTCGATCGAAAATAATTGACACATGAACTCCGTGTCATGCGACTATCTCATCGATGTACAACTTTGCCAATCTCTCAGTACTATAATCCTTTCGCATCGCCAGAAAATAAGCCGACTTGGTCAGCCTGTTGACTATTACCCAAATCGTATCATGCCCACTCTTCGTATTAGGTAACTTGGTGATAAAATCCATAGTGATTTTATCCTATTTCTACTCGGGTATCTCTGGTTTCTGCAATAAACCCGAAGGCCTTTGATGCTCAGCCTTCACCTTTGAACAAGTTAAACATTTGCTAATATAAGTAGCAATATCTCTCTTCATTCCTGGCCACCAGTACATATCTCGAAGATCATGGTACATCTTATCTGCCCAAGGATGTACAAAGTACCTAGTCTTATGAGCTTCGTCCATAATTATCGTTCTCACACCTCCTACTAACGAAACCCATATACGGTCCATAAAGTATAAACTCTCGTCTTTTTTCCTTTCCATCTGTTGATCTAACCCATGTAGTCTTTCTACAAGTACGTTCTCTTGCTTGAACGCCTCACTCTGGGCTGCTAGTATCATTCCTCTTACTCCAGGCTGAATAGTCATAGCCATTGCTCGTACACGTCTAGGTTTCACTCGTTCCTTCCTACTTAATGCATCAGCCACCACATTCGCCTTACCTGGATGGTAGCGAATCTCACACTCATAATTACTAAATAACTCAATCCACCTCCTTTGACGCATATTCAACTCCTTCTGATCAAATATGTGTTGAAGGCTTTTATGATCCGTATAGATGACACTCTTCGTACCATACAATTAATGCCTTCAAGTTTTAAGGGCAAACACAACTGCTCCTAATTCTAGGTCATGCGTTGTATAATTCTTCTCATGAATCTTTAGCTGTCTTTAAGCATAAGCAATTACTTTGCCCCTTTGCATGAGTACACAACCTAATCCCTGATTCGATGCATCACAGTAGACTACAAAATCTTTAACCCAATCAGGTAGTGATAATATCGGTGCATCACATAAATTACTCTTCAAAGTCTAGAAAGCCTCTTCCTGTTCCACGCCCTATTCATACTTTTTGTTTTTCTGAGTCAACAAAGTAAGAGGTTTAGCAATCTTAGAGAAGTTTGCGATAAAACGTCGATAGTAACTTGCTAACCCCAAAAATGATCGAATTTTAGACGGTGTTATAGGATCTTTCTAATTCTTTACCGTTTCAATCTTACTTGAATCCACGTGAATACCATTCTAGTTGACCACGTGACCAAGGAAATGCACTTCTTGCAACCAGAACTTACACTTGGAGAATTTAGCGTACAACTTTTCTTTCTTCAGCAATTCCAACACCAACCTCAAATGAACCTCATGTTCCTCCTTAGACTTTGAGTAGATCAAAATGTCATCAATGAAAACAATGACAAACTTATCTAGGTATGGTTTACAAACTCGGTTCATCAAATCCATTAAGACTGCTGGTGCATTGGTTAATCTAAAAGCCATAACCGTAAACTCAAAATGTCCGTATCTCGTTCGAAACGCGGTCTTTGGAATATCATCCTCATGTACTCGGAGCTGGTGATAACCCGACCAAAGATCTATCTTGGAGAAATAACGTGCTCCTTGCAGCTGATCAAATAAGTCATCAATTCTTGAGAGAGGATAGCGGTTCTTAACAGTCAACTTGTTCAACTCCCTATAATCAATGCACATGCGAAAGGAGCC
Source organism: Tanacetum coccineum (assembly GCA_026074375.1). Lineage (NCBI taxonomy): Eukaryota > Viridiplantae > Streptophyta > Magnoliopsida > Asterales > Asteraceae > Tanacetum > Tanacetum coccineum. Next base: position 84,385 of record BQNB010007121.1, read on the forward strand.
ATCCTTCTTCTTAACAAATAACACATGTGCTTCCCATAGAGAATGACTTGGTCGAATAAAACGTATATCAACGAATTCTAAGGGTTATGAATTTATCAAATAGGGTAGCAAACGAATATCGAATCAAAGGCTAGAAAACATATAAAGGACTTCACATATGCAAATAGATGTGGATCAAATGACCTAAGAATCCTTAAAAGAAAGGATAGAATATCTATTCCGATAGGAAACTATGATAATCGGTAATATATCTAGGGTTAAGTATTATAATATATTATAGTTTTATATTTTAAAGTCTCTTGATCTTGTTAGTTTTCCTGATGAAAGCTGAAAAGTTGACTTTTGTTGGCTATTTTGCGTAAAAGCGGTTTCGGTTTAACCGGGAGTTGATGGAGTATTGAGTTCGTAAATGAATCATTTTTGATTCATTTTTTTCTATTTTAGAGTGGTTTTGGGGTTTTTAGTGCTTTCCGGGAAGTTTTCCTGCGTTTAGCGAAAAATCGTCACGCAGCTCGTGCCGGCACGACAGTTTATTCAAGTGTGGAGATTTATTAAAGTTGGGGATGTGTTAATGGGTTTATGTATTTAATAAATTCATAATAATAAAATAACGTTGATTTAAATCGTAAATCATAAGTGTAAGATTTGAAAGTTACCAGAAAAATGGTTATTTTTGTGAAATTCGATAAAAGATGGTAACAGTCATAAAAAGGTGAAATTTTGGATGAATATAAGTTGTCCAGCCATATTTTGTGATTTGAAGTGTTTTTGAATGGATGAGCAAGGTTCGGTTGAGTTTTATCAAAAATTCATGTTTTCGATCCGAGGTCGGCCGATAACGGCTCAAAATGGTTTTTGTAGCAATTTAATGTGATCGGTGTCGTATGACTAACCTAGGTTTATGGAAAAACGATTTTAAACACGATGAGAATGAAAAATAAGTTTGGTTGACGTTTTAAATAAACAAAAGTTGAGTTTTTAAGTGATCCCGACACGAAAAGGAAGACCCGAGGCCTCCTAGGATGCTTAGACGCCTAAAAGAGATAGGAAGATACAAGAAGGCTAAAATCTTGCTAGTATGTTCCCTTGGTACACATTTATTCCTCCACCTTAATAAATTTTTCATCATTCTCTCATTTTCAAAACAACAAAAAAATTTCTATCTCTCTCTACATTCGGACGAGCCACAAGGAAGATAAGAAACAAAGATTTTGAAGATTTTCTCAAGAACACGGGTTAAGAATATATTATTGAGTTGATAGCTAGTAATTTCGGGTTGTAGAAACAAGGTTTTGGGTTTTATTCGCGCGTCACGACCGAACCAAACTCATCAAACAAGTAAGTTTTTCAAAAACTTTGATTTAAAGTTGTACTTTTGTGATTATGGTGATGTTTAGATGCTAGTTGTACAAGTTGATCGCCAAAAAGGTCAAAACTTGAAAATGAAAATGTAAAAAGGTGTGTTTGTGCGTCGGCTTATAAAGAGAAAGAAAGAAAATATTTTGAGTTTAAATAAAATGGTTGTTGTGGTAATGTTTCATTTTATAAAAATGCTTATAAGAGCTTATTTAGAGGTTTTGCTTATTCAATAAGCTAAGGAATAGCTTATTTGGGCTTATGAGATATTCGGTGTGGATGGTTTCGGTGTAGGCTCGGCCCAACCGACCCGTTTGGTTTCGTTCGACCCAATAAGGGTGCGTTTGGTTTCGTTCGGCTCAAATAAGGGTGTGTTTGGCTTTGTTGGTCCGACACCAAGGAGGGCTCGACCCACTTGGATTTGATGTTTGGACTTGGTTTTTGGTTTCGAGCTTATAGCTTATTTGTTATTTCAGCTTCTATGTTAAGCTTATAGCTTATTTGTTATTTCGGCTTCTATGTTAAGCTTATAGCTTATTTGTTATTTAGGCTTATATGTTAAGCTTATAGCTTATTGGGTTTTTGGCTTATATTACAAGCTTATGGATTATTTAGTTTTCGGTTTGGCTTAAGCTTATAACTTATGTTTTAATCCAGCTTAATGGGCTAAAGGCCCATTAGGTTTCGATTTGTATTTTCGATTTATGGAAAGAAGTATGGACTAGTCGTTACTATCGGGCTAAGTATATAAGACCATAATGGGCCATAAAACCCAATAACAAGTAAATAAATTTGTGGACTTTATAAATAGACTAAGGGAGATTTTGTTGGACTTGTCAGATGTAAAGGAGGTTATTTTGCTACGTTTTGATAAAATGTGTTGAAAATATCGATGTTGTCGGAAAATGTCGGGTTTGTGAAAAAGTGTTTTGGATTAAGGTTTAAGACCTTGGAAAAAGTCGTAAAAACGTACGGGTCATGCCGAATTTTCGGAAGAAATTTATACTTAGAGACGTTGTTTTAAAAGGAAAATTTTCAAGAAGTTTATTAATAAAAAGTCATTTTACTTGAGAATTTAATGCAAAGAAAAATATTTTTTCTCGGAATTTTTTTCTTAAATATTTAATATTTATAGTCGTGGTGTGGATTTTAATTGAAGAAATGAAGGGTAAATCTTAAGGAATATTAAGGGTCGAGGTAAAAGCTATTGGATATGGACATATTCAAGTAACGAGATGTTGTAATTACCCCGTTAGCCCGATAATAAGACAAAAATAATAATAAAATATTATTATTTTTATTTAAATTATTAAATACTTATATCTATATGTATATGTTTATCGTATGGATTACAGAAATATGGATTATTTATCCTTGGCTTTTGGGTTTCTACTTAATTATTTTCGTTAAATTTCCGCGAAGTATTTTGGTCGATTGTATCGTTCAATGATTTGAGGTGTTTGAGCTGTATTGTATTGATGTCACACTTTGCCCAAGTGTTTTTGAGTTGTTTTCGCGTAATTACCACACAACCATAATATGAGATAAAGTGTTGATAACAAGATAAATTCTTGGTAATAAAACGATGGTTTTTGTAATGAATTAAAGGTTTGAGTAACGAGTTTGGAACGATATAAATGAGGATTTTGCGTGAGTTAAGGCAAACACTTGTACAATAAGATAATTTTGTATGAGTATTAATAAAGTGAGTATTTATTAGGTCGTTGTCGGGTACATTGTGCGCTTGCGTAGAGATTGTTTGTGCTTTGCCTTATTTGAGATTGTGCGGTTGCTTTTGATTGCTGATTAAGGTGAGTTCTCGTAGCCCCACTTTTTACTATTTTTCCGTTAGAGGAAAATGATACTCAAATGTGTTTTGAAATGTTTTGAATTGAACTGTGCGAAATGTGATTTTGTTTTTGGGACAAATTACGTGCTTATGACTGTTATGTGAATATTATGCATGATTGTTTGGATCGGATGGGTACGCCTACCCAGTGTTGTGAGATTATTGTATCGGATGGGTACGCCTACCCAGTATTTGTGTGATTATTGGATCGGATGGGTACGCCTACCCAGTATTCGTGTGATTATTAGAGCGGATGGGTACGCCTACCCAAGTTTGTGTGAGGTCCTGCCCTAATATTAGTGCTCCAGCTAGTAGGCCCTTTAGGTGCGTAAGTAACATATTGTGATTGACTAGTGTGGATGCTATGTCTTGGATTGTTTGCATATATTCACTGTCATGTAGCACTATTGTCCGCTGTTGAAATATTGGCACATCTTTTGGGTTTATGATCAAACCTACGAGCTCACCAACATTATTGTTGACGTTTTCGAGTATCATTTTCAGGTGTGTCAAATCAAAGGTATGTGAATGGTACTGGAAGAGAAAAAATGTAACCCACGGGGACGGGGTTGAGATGGTTTTGATAATTGTAGTATGTCAATTTTTAACTTGTAAAATGTAAGTAAACTCAAGTTTTATGATTGTAAATTGTAAAGTGTATGATCTTGTATCTTGTGCGATGAATGGTATCATCGCATCCCGTGTTTCTGACACTGACGGGGTGTGACAGAAACACAAACAAAAGAAACACATATCGAATAATGATACGTATCAAGATTGATAAATACAAAAGACAGAATTCTTATACCAATAATCGACTTTACTCGAAAGAACCAACTAAATACTGTTTTTATAAAAATTCATTTTGAAACAATAAAGACAATCATTTTAAATAAATAAATAAATAATCATTTTAAATAAAAAAAATCATGTTAAATATAATCTTTTAAAAAAATTCATTTTAAACATGGTTTTCATAAAAAAATTCAAGAGATAGTTATATAAAAGCGCTTATCACAACGTATTCTTAAAATTATTTCAAGAATAGTTTTCCCCAACACCATCAAGATATACTTCAAAAGGATTTTCATAGCTCGACATCAATATAAAATATATTACTCAAACAAATGATATCGTAATACCAAAAGGGATTGTAAAATACTGTAAAGACTCTAACACAATTTTATTGTTTGAAAGCGAAAGGATGTACAAGGAACCATATAGTCAGAGTAATAGTGAAACGAACATGCACAAGAGAAATTCATACGAAGACATTACGAACCAAAAGAAGGACGTAATGACTCATCCGTACTCACGATCAAAAGAACAACCATTGAAAACGTCGGTACTAACATTCCGCAACATGTTACGAAAACCAAAGGATATATAAAGAACAGATTAATGATTCGCACTAATATGTTAGGAACAATTAGTGCTTAAAATAAAATTTTGATACTCATACGAGTAATCAATGCAATGAAAGAACCAATTAAACGCACCAATATCCAAAGAAACAGACCCGAACAACCAATATACATCAAGACTTCGGATAGGAAATATAGGACATCTGTACTAACATAGTACGATGAAGGGATGCTAAACTAAAAGTTAGGATTCCTAACAAATAATCGATCAATCAAACAAACTCAATAGTCATAATAGTAATAAAAGGTATCCAAGATATTCATAACCGTTAGGTATAAAAGAAACTTGTTGACTACGTAACTAAGCCCAACAAAATTACTCATTAGTTAAGAGAAGAATTCTCTAACTATATACCATGCTTATCATTAACATACATATAACAACATTTTACACTATCACATAACAAACAAACACCGATCAATGCCGTTATGGTCATAGTCCATGTATGTGATGCCTTTATAATTATGTTGGCCACCATAATTATAATTGCATCCTTTCACACTTATACTTACTTCCAAGACTACACCTCTCAATGATGACGTACATATAAGCACATATACCACATTGCACATCTTAAACCACTCTAATATAACATAGAAAGGATGCTCCATAAAAGAAATACTTACTTATATAAAGATAAAATCGAAACGACATAAAGGAACAAAAATCTCGCAGCGCCTCCAAAATACGAAATATCCAAAAGAAATAATCAATAGCAACGTGATGAGGTAAAAGACGGAATAAACTTATGTTGGACCTCGCTTGGGTTTGACTTTGCCTTCGCAAGAGTCACCTGACTCCGCGGGTCCAGGCCTACTACGAGCATTCGACAAGCGATCAACTACCCTATCTCCTTTAGTTCCATAAGATGCTCCTTCTCAATTGGCTCCTCTTTGGGATCTCTATAACGCTTAAGTCCAATTAGGAGAATGGTTCCCCAACGAAACTTCTTACGGATAGGGGGAGACGTAGCTATAAATAGTAAGAAAGTAATATATACCATATTAGATAATAGTAGACAAAATAGCTAAATAAAAGTTAGACAAATTAAGATAATAAAAGCTATGCAATAAGGGGGGAAGCATAATAGTTATAATACTAAACAGACAAGGCCTAAAATTCATCTATATAAAGGACTCCTAGGTTATAGTCTAGGCTCAACCACTTACTTCTCTATAACCAAAGGCTCTAATACCAATCTGTCACACCCCACCAAGGTGGAAATGCGAGGCGTAATGAGAATGGATATCATCATAACACAATGGTGTCTATATAGAGAACTATAATGCATAAAAGAAACCAAGGTATAGACACGAGGTGTCACGAAAATACCCAAACAAACATAAAAGATAAATGGCGTCTTGTATTGAAGCAAAGGGGGTTCACGTCAATACCAAGACATGCAAAACATCCAAAATAAACCTAAGCAGATCAAAATCAACAACATTCAATATTCATTCATGCATGAAATAAACTAGGAGGTTAAACTCCGCAAGCAGCCTATGGTCTCTTTAGCCACTCCTCTTATTCTTAAGATCCTCATGATGCTCACCTGAAAGTGATGCTTAAAAACGTCAACACAAAGGTTGGTGAGAGTCATAGGTTTACGACACACAATTCAAACTTCTAATCAATTACTGTGATTATTAAAAGCAAGGTAGGACAAATATGAACTATCATGAACTTATGCTAACATGCAATCTAATCATCATATCAAATCAACAAAATCATATACTGGGTAGGCGTACCCCTCCGATCTAATAAAAAACACTTGACATGCCAAACACAGTACATGCAAGTAAATCACAACCCTTGCCATACCAAACACAGTACATGCAAGTAAATCACAACCCTTGCCATCCCAAACACAGTACATGCAAGTAATTCATAACCCTTGCCATGCCAAATACAGTACATGCAAGTAATTCACAACCTTTGTCATGCCAAACACAGTACATGCAAGTAAATCACAACCAACATGTATCACAAAGTCATATAATAGTCATACAATGTCCACATTCAATTAAAACACATAATCACAGCAATTAAAATATTTCAAAACCATTTGCATCATCTTCATCTCAATTTAAAAACAATGTAAAAAGAGGGACTATGAAACTCACCTGATGCTCAATGCAGCTTCCCAAATTTCCTAGCACAAAACTACACAATACAATATAAACGTGTTATACGCGACTAAGCCAAATGCTTAAGTCCATGTAACAATCATATGATGGATGTCTAATGGATTTACATACCTCCATAGGTCACCCCGACACCATGCCCGACCTTAACCATCTCATTTACTCTTAAGTCCATTTAACTACATTTTACCCGAAAATGCAGAATTTTAGTGACACTTTTCAATTTTCCAAACCATACCTACTAACCCTCATAAATTCCCAATAAAATCATACATAAACTAACATGAGTTTACTATCTACCTTATTTTTCCACTAATTTATTCCCACACTTAAATGCCCCAAATAAATTCCAACTTTTATATTACTCAAATTCGGATCTGAACGCGCACTAAAATGTTTGACCTTACTAACCATACTTAGACAACTAATCAGAAGCTAAAACTTTGAGTAAAGTTAATAGACATATAGTCATTAACTTATGTGTTTTGTCTAACCTTAATTCGAATTTTAAATATGGTTTTTACCTCTTTAATTCTGACCCAAATCTGACCCGTATTTATTGTTTTGACAACTTTTCTTGCAACGACCATTTGACTAACTTCCCGAACTCAAAATCGTTCGAGGCCAGAATTTTTGAAAAGTAATCTCTCTGAACTGTAATTTAGGCACCAAAAATACCTCAAAACAAGTTACATCATTGAGATATCATCACTTGAACACAGACCTAAAATATGCCAAACCCTAATTCATAAATTAACGCGATCTAACCCTAACTGTTTGCACCAATATGATCATAATCAAACCCTAAACGCACTAGCATGATCATAACATCATTAATTATAAAAGTTTTAAAACCCTAATGATCTATCATATTATTTGTTACATGATTTAAAAAGAATTAACAAGAGCATAATCATTACCTAGCTTACTTACCCGCTCCTATCACGAACTAACTCTTAATTTCTTGGATCAAAATTTTGTCTTCCTTATTCTTAGGGGTGAGGGTTTCGACGGCACACAAGGGGTGGGGAGGGAATGAGCTAGGTTTTTTTCTTTTATTAAACCAATTAATAGGAATCCTAATCTAACTAAAACTTGTTAATAAGTAAAATATATTTTTTTCTTTCTCTTATACAAACCGATCGGCCCCCTATCATACATATTATTATTATTTTTTTATATTTTTTATTAATTATATAATTACATACTTTACCTAAATTTTCTACAAAAACCTATGCAAATTTGGTAAACCTTTTTGCATGAAAACCTAAATACTAACTTTTTATTTATAACTTTCATTTCACCAAAATACTTTCTACTTTTAGAAAGTTCATTTCTAATTCTCATATTTCACAAACCTAATTCACTTCCATTATGACATACTTTCTATAATAATCCAACACACAATTATCTACATATTGATGTAGCAATGCATGCAAGCACGCTACTTATTTTCATTGTCACAACACGTGAACAAAAATAGAAATAACCCTCAAACATCACAAACTCATTCAAAATGAGATGAACACGCATCTCAGAATGATAATCATGCACACAGATAAAGTCACACAGGTCGCAAATATAACACATATAAACACTTAGCCAACTCTAAAAAGTATGACTAACCTGCTCAAGTCACGGTTGTCACATGTTGACATATTGATGGGAATGAGATTAGGCTAGTTAAAAGTGTGGTTTTGTGTTGGATTAGTTGTGAATGGAGATTAGGTTAGATTATGCACTATTGTGAAGTTTGGTGGGATTTTTAAAATCATTTACGAATAAGGATGTTGCTGATCCAAATTTGTTTTGAGGTTTTGATCGACCTAAAAATGTTTTTCTTAGGCGAGAAGGTAGTTTTTGAAAAGCTTGTTTCGAGTAGATAGGTTTTCATATATTGCACACTAAAAGCGGTTTTAAAACGACCAAGATATAGCTAAATGAAACTTGAAACGTTTTTCGACAAAACAAATAAATAAGGTGCTGGTGTGAATAGTAAAATGGGCTTTCAAACACGTTCAGACATATTTGAGCTTTTAAAATGTCAGCGAAACATATAGTAACATATGTATATTAATTGGAATCATTAGAAGACATCGTTAACATATTTTAGGAAAAGCGTTAAGGTTTCTAAAAATAGTAAGTTTGGTAAATATTAGTAAGGTAGACATGGAAGTTGAACGTCTAAGCTTCTCTAGTACGTTTATGGAAATATGGATTAAGCAAATATATGGGACGGTATTAATGTCCCGAAACTAAAAACTTTCCTAAAATAGAAACTTATTAAAAATGACAATTTTTGGTTAAACGCCGAAACTTAACGAAAAACTCTATAATTTAATTTAGTCACGTTTTATTAATTAAACCAAAGCACAAACACCCGTGGATGTCTTTTTCGCTTATAAACGTTTCGTACAAATTTCGTATACTTCCCGTTTCCTAAGACGCGTTATTTATCTAGGTCGCGGCTAGATTTCTATATCATCTTTCATTTACGTGATTTACCGTTCGCTCGTCTTACTAAGGTGAGTTTATAGCCCCATGTTTTTACTACTTTGCTTTACTTTTTGGGGTGAGAAACATTGCTTGCTTTTAAAACATTGGACACAAATGCTTTACGTTTTCCCTATCTTGTTTACGTGTTGCCTAAGTAGCATTGAAACGTGTATGCCCGAGTTATCATGAACCACTAGTTGCTTATGATCAAATTGGATTGGTAAGTGAGCACGAGTGTTGTAAATAGATCTATTGGGACTAATCATCCCCGTCTGTGTAAGTAGCTCTTACATGATCAACGGACGTATACCATGTCGAGTGATACGGTGAAGCGCCATGTTGGCACCCGTCAGGGCAAGTTTATTAAGCATTTTGCATGCTTTCATTACATTTAGCATCGGTGTCATGAGCTTAGTGCAATGTAAATACCTTTTTATGTGATATTGTATCTGTTATAATAGTCACGTGCGTTTTGTAAAATTTGTGGTCCACTCTTATATCAAATTCAAACCTATGAATTCACCAACTTTATGTTGACCGTTTTAACATGTTTTTCTCAGGTGCTTAGCTGTGGATGTCTTTGCTTGCCTTATGGTGTTGCCTTGCTATGAACCGATTTTCAAGACATATTATTATCTATGTTAACATCGTTGTTAATTTTTAAAACCTTTTATTCGCTTCCGCATATTATCTTGAACCTATGTAAAACTTTAACTATTTTAATTAATGCAACGATGTTGAATTTTTAAACGTACCCTTAGAGGTCGTTCTTTGTATCTTGTGTGATCTATATTATGACGTCACGCCAATCCGTTTATATTTTTTTGAGAGAATTGCAAAAATCGTCCTTGTGGTTTGGCCAAATTGCACGTTTGGTCCGCGTGGTATCGAAATTGCAAAAATCGTCCTTATGGGAAACCTTAGGTTTCACTTTTAGTCTTTTGTCGAACTGAAATGACTAAAATACCTTTGAATTCATTATTTTTGACAAGGGTATTTTAGTCATTTCAGTTCGACAAAAGGACTAGAAGTGGAATCTAAAGTTTCCCACAAGGACGA